>APFE031411659.1:103759-116143 GCA_000404065.3 Pinus taeda
TATTTCTTACAATAAGAGTAGTGAATTTGTTTGTGGATATGTTGATTTCGATTTTGCAGGTGATTTGGATAAGAGAAGATCAACTTCAGGGTACGTCTTTACTCTTGCAGGTGGAGCTATCATCTGGATGTCAAAGCTACAGAACATTGTTGCTTTGTCCACTACTGAAGCAGAATACATTGCTGCTTCTCATGCTTACAAAGAAGCGATTTGGTTGAAAGGTTTGTTTGGTGAATTTTGTAGGTTGCAGGACAGCATCAAGTTATTTTGTGACAGTCAAAGTGCAATACATTTGGCTAAGAATCCGGCCTATCATAGTAAATCAAAGCATATACCGATCAAGTACCATTTTGTAAGACAGGTTATCACTGAAAGGGGAGTCTCTCTTGAAAAGGTGCATACAAAGGAGAATTGTGCAGACATGTTTACGAAACCAGTTTTGTTAGAGAAGCTACACTGGTGTTTGGCTTCTCTTGGCTTGCGGAAAAGATAAAATAATAATAACATGGCATTAGGCTAATTGTTGTCAAGGTGGAGATTGTTGAGATTTTCTGTTTGGAGTAAAATAGGCAAAACCTCTATAGGTGACAACAATAGAAATTTTGTTGCTATATTAACTCCAGTTTGTTGGGAGGCAGTTAATGCATCCTAAATTTGAGTTGAGAGGATTTATGAGGCAGTTAGATCCTCTTTGTTGTATAACAGGCAACCATTCGGATTGTTTTTCTATGAGGGTGAGAGTTTTGTGAGGTTTTCATTATGTAATCTCGTGTTTTGATTAATAAATTGTTGATGCCTATGTTGTGTGGACGTAGCCCAGATTGGTTGGGTGAACCATGTTAAATTCTTGTGTCTTATGTGCTCGATTAGGCTGTTGTTCATTTTGTTTAATTTCCAGTGTGCATCTGCTTACCAACAAGAGGGTCTCCAGTTCAATACAACCCTGGGTAAGATTAGAGGCGAGGTCGAAGTAAAGAATTCGCCCTCTACATTGGCTGCTCTTCCTTAGCGTACATATATCTCTTTCTGTTGTTTCTTCTACTAAATTGTTTTCTTCGATTGTCCATCTCCGAGATTGAGCACCATACAGCCGGTTCCAAATCTTTAATGGTCTTTCAGGCTCATGGTACGTAGACATCCATAAGATACGATGATTCTACAGCCACCCACCAGCGCACATATTTCGGTTAGTACAACCTCCAGGGAGTCCACACCATCTTTCCAACAGCTCGTTCAAACAAATTCCACACCGTTCTGTTACCTTCTCCAATTTTCCTCCCATTTTACTTTTGAATTTTGAGAACCCCGCACAACATACTCCTTGAATACCTTTGAAAACAGATTCTTTTTCTTTTGTTTCTTTATTTTCACCTACTCAAGCAGGGTTGCTTTATGCGCTAATGAGCTTACTCCTTTTCAGAGAGAACCAGAATCTAAATCATATAAATCTAAATTATATAATATCTTATTGGAAAATCCTTACAAAAATTAAAAATACTAATTTCAAAATATGGTAGTGATAATTATATTTAATTTGTCATTTTTTTTATATCAATTTAAACTAACTATCCAAATAGAGTTTCATCATATTAAATTTTTTTAGCATCATTATAAGTTAAACATTTCGTTAATTTATTATTTGTATTTAATATTTATATCAAACTTTATTTTATTTTTCGTTAATTGATGCATAAGAAAATTTATTTAAATTAAAATTATATATATAAAATTTAGTTTAAAATTACATATAAAAAATCATAATTTATTATGTATGATGAAATTACAAAAAATTATTTATATTTTAATTATATTATAATAAACAATATTCCGCTGAATTTATGTGTAAGATAAGGGAGACCTTAAAATATATTGATATTTTAACGAAAGCAATAGAGATTAGTAACACGGGAAACATAAAATATAATATCATATATAACATCAATAATTTTTTTGTATTTTCGATAGACTTTTTGCATATGTAAAAAATTATAATAGTATGAGAAAAGCGGAGAAATTTATTATACTTTATAGTGATGGAATCGATTTCAATTCTTATAAAATGAATTGAAGTGATATTGACCTATACATACTTCATAAAATTAGGTATTAAATAGATTTGATTTTTTCTTAAACATATAATATATGATAATTATATCTTGATATCTGCTAATTACATCAACAGTTGAGAAAGATTTAATAAATAATAAGCTTCAATGGAATGACAAAAAGTGTCCATAAATGATTAATATGTTTGAAGGGAATTCGAACAGCTTCCTTGACGAGGGTTTATTAATTCTATACAAAGAAGGTGGCGAAAAGAATAGAATGCAAGGACGAAGCTGCCAAAGATGCAGTTTAAGGTAATATTACACTGTAAGAAGTGCCATGTGAAGAAGAAAAGGATGCCGAATCATCAATGTTTACAAATATATATATTTTTAGAGATACTAAAGCTTTAGAAACACAAAACGTTCGTCCGCAGGTGGGTCCGCAAGTGCTTCCATTTAAACCAAACAAAACCCTTGAAAGTCAGAAGGAAAAAAAACAAAAACAACTACATGGCAGGCAGGTCCAAACGAGACACCTCCCACGGCAAAACCCTTTAAATTTAGAAAGAAAAAAACAAAACAACGAGGTGCAAGGCAGGTCCAAACAAGAAACCTTCGACGGTCGCAGAATTCACTCAAAATCACGCAAATCAACATTGTTTGATAATCGAATTTCGCATGAGAAAGTAAGAACCCGCTCTTGGGGATTTTTCTAGTAAAATCTCAAAAACAATAAAAAATGGCACACAGAGACAATGCTCTGTTTCACTACAAGATCTTTAACATAGCGGAAACAAAAAAATTCTGAGCAGACAGTTTTTCTTCACATAAAAACACTTTGTATTTATTAATAAAAGACTGATACAAAATTCATCATCTTTCACTCAGAGGGATTTACCAAGAATTTCAAAAGAAATTACTCTGTCTCCTTTTGAGATTTTACACTGCTGTGTGTAAAAATCTCTTTTACATTACTGCTGTAAAAACAGACTTCAACTACAAAAATTACATTCACTGTTGCTGCATGCTCTTCTCTTTACTTTGCACTGCTGTGTGTATTTCTCACACTATTACATTCTTAGAACAACCCCATATTACAATCACTTCACACTACTGTCTGTATTCTTCTTGCATTCGCTACAGCGAGTTTTTCCTTTGCACACACACACAAAACTATACATACGCACTGTTGTGCCTCCCTTCTCAACTGCACTTACTAAACCAAAAAAAATGAAACATTACATTTATATATGACAACCAAAAAACTTGCATATGTTTTTCACTTGCCATGTTGTGGTAAAAGAGAAAATGATAAAATTAAAAACTTCACCTAAACTTACCAACCCACAATAAATTTGCATTTACTGTTTTACTGACAAAACTTACGGTAATGTAACTTTTACTTCACGTTGAATTCATTTGCAGGTTTTTACTTCAACCATTATACAATATGGTTTTGGAAATCCATCGGGTCCGAGCTTCATCGCATGGCACACATATATGCAAAAGTTGTGCACCCATGGTTTCCCCGATTGCAAAAATACTGTGGACCCGATAATCTATCAAAAAGAAAATTAATATCTTCATCGGGTCCGGCCCATCGGCGATTGCTCATTTGTAAAACGTTATGCTCCACTTAAAATGCTGATAGCAATACGCCGATGCGATATCGGCGATCGCTCATCGCAAACAACAACAAAAAACTTTATAACTCCCTCCCTGCCATTTCGCCGAAATGTTCATCGTTGAAGTGTTGTCTACCCGATGCGAAGTTGAAATTACACTTTCAACACTCCCCTTTAATTTCAACTACTGGGCATTCAGCCATACCCAGACACTTCCTCAAAAATTCAAAGCTTTTCTGATCCAATGGCTTTGTCAAAATGTCTGCAACCTGTTCTTGGCCTAAGCACCTTAACATTCTTCTCATCCAAACTCCTTGACATGCTGCTGTTACAAAAGAGTCTTCCTCTTAACAGAGGGATTCACCACTGTCTATGCTGAAAAGCATCTTCCTCTAAACTAGAGGGATTCACCTGTCTATGCTAAAAAGCATCTTCCTCTTCACAGAGGGATTTTCCAAAGACAACAGATCTTCCTCTTAAGAGAGGGATTCACCAACACTGCTTCAGATGCAGTTCCACAAACAACTAAAGGGTCTTCCTCACACAGAGGGATTCACCAGAGATTATGCTGAAGAGCATCTTCCTCTAAACCAGAGGGAATCACCAGTCTATGTTGAAAAGCATCTTCCTCTTTGATAGAGGGATTCACCAAAATTTCACTTCCTCTCACAAAGGGATTACAACCAAATACTGCTTTAGATGCAGTTCCAAAACAACAAAAATATTACTCTGCCTCTTTTACAAATAAATTTACACTGATGTGTAAAATTCTCATTCACTGCTGTAAAATAAAAATTTTCTTACATACAACCTGATTACATTCGCACTGCATTTCAATGCATTTCAATCTCCCAAAATTTACATAACTCTTTTTCACTACTGTGTGAAAAAATAAAATTTACTTTTACTGCTGTAAAAGTCTTCTGGTTTAATTTACTCTGCTCAGGCTGCTGCGTTCTTCGCTTGCTTCACATTACTTGCATATCTTCACCAACAAAAATTATGAGATATGTGCTGTTGCGCATTCCTTTCCTTTCCCACCAGCGAACAACCAAAAATCATCATGCTTCTGCGTTTTTTTTGTTTTGTTTTTTTTTTTCACATCTCAACAAAACCTTACACACTACTGTGTATATTCTCTCATGCTGCCTGTTCTTTTTCTTTCTTCTTTGCACTACAGTGTGTTTCATTGCCAATGCATATGCAATGAACAACTCTTGCATCTTATACACACTGCTGTGTTAAAAACTTTTTCATTTACTGCTGTAGGCTGAGAAATTCTTACTTTGGTTTACTGCTATAAAATAAAAATTTCTTTCACATTCACTCATGTGTGAAATTTCTCATTACATTTAAGTTGTTGGGTTTTCACATTGCATATTCAAAATAAAAGGAATTACATCGCATTCCCATTCATTTCAACAAACTATAAGCACTTGTAAAAAGGAATTCCAAACTTTCATTTGATGCTGCAAGTCTTTCGCCCTGTCACACTGTTGTGCTCCCCTGGGTTTTTATTCGCTACTGCGAACCATTTCACTTTTCATCTCTTGCCTTTTGTTCTGCCTTCGCACTGATGTGCGGATCTCCTTTCTTTGCATTACAATGGATATAATTCATTTAACAACCATTACAAATACATACCTTCATGGCTTTTGCTTCCAAAAGCTCAATGCCGCTTCACCTCTGCACTACTGTGCATAAAATAAACACTCAACAAAAATAATTTCATGCATGGCAGTTGGAATTGATATTCCAACGCTCCCCTTTAAGAAGATCTTCATCAAGGAATATAGTTCAGCAATAATGATATAAAAAAAATTACAGGCTCCCCCTAACTGTATGCATTGTCTTCTTTCAGCAAAGTTTTCTCAAAAGAAACTTAGATCGACTTGAGAGCTCATGGGACTTTCACACTCTATTTCCTTTCATCTCCATACTTGTGTAACTTTTTTCTTTTCCATGGATCTAGGTTGCGTAAGAGCCCATGTTAAGTTACAATCACGTGCCATATGCCCAATGTTATGACACTTGAAACATTCTACATTGTTCATGAATAAAATTTCATGATTTCTTCCTGTAAAATTGTTTCTTGGAGTTTGTCGGAAACTATAACATCTATCTCTATGAGAATCTTTACAGTCTTTTGCCATATGACCAAAGTTTGAACAAGAATAACAATAACTAAAAAATGAACTTTGGTACCTAGGAGATGGAGGTTTCCTTGATGTACTTCTGAAGCCTTTCTGCCTTGAGATCCTTAGATAATAACCATTCCCACTTGCCTCTTTGACATCATCAACATCTCTTCTTGGAGCTGGTTTTCTACTTGGAGTAGGATTTCTTCTATTGTAGCCTTGATTTTTCCCCTTGCCTTTGCTGGAACTAGGAGCATCACCATTTCTTTCTGGCTTCTTCACATCTCCTTTGCTTAAAGCATTTTCATTCTTGTTTGAGGGTTCACTTACATACCCGAGTCCCGATTTATCATATGGAGATCTGTGATAGCTGAGCATGTCATCCAAGGCTTGAGAGCTCTTCATGATTTTGTTCATCCCTTCAACCTTTTTCCTGAGGAGGACAATCTCTTCTTCCAATCTTTCACACTCATTATTCTTCCTTGTAAGTTGTTCCTCAGTTTCTTCCTTGCTACGAGTAGCTTCAGCTGCTACTATTTTAATAGAGATGATATCTGACTTCATTTTGAAGATTTCTTCATTCTTTGCTTGACTGCTCTCCATTTTCTTCTCAGATTCTTGTGCCTGCTTCTTGGCTTCATGTAGTTCAAACTTAAGGGAGGAGACCTCTACCTTGTACTGTCCAATCTCTTCTACAAGTTTGTTCACTCTCTTGTGCCTTTGTTCAAGTTGATTTGACAAGGCATCTTCCTGCTTCTTTGCTTTATTCAACTGATTTTTCATGGATATGACTTCTTCATTATGCTTCCTTTTTCTTTCATCAAGTTCCTTCTTAAGCTTGGCGAGCTCTTCATCCCTTTCTTGTACTTGAAGCTTGATGAGGTTAACCTTCTCATTTTCAGCTTCTATGATGGGTTCAGAATTTCCTTCTTGACTGATTGTCATGGTCAGTGCTCCCTTTGCATGAAGGTCATGAAATCTGTCCCATATATCCTTTGCCGATGAATATTTTCCTAGATTCTCTTTTACAGAATCAGGCAGTCCATCCAAGATTGTCTTTGCTGCTTTTGCATTGTACTCCTTGGATTCTCCATCCATCTTACTATCATCAATCAATGATTCCCAGATTTCAATCCCTTCAGACTTTAAGAAAGTCCTCATTTTTATTTCCCATATATCAAAGTTCCCATTGAACCTTGGAGCCTCAAATAAAATGCTTTCAAATAGTTTGTTTTCTATTTTAGTAGTAGAGGGAGACACATTTTTAGCAGGATTTTTGACTTTCTTCTTTGACTTTGCCATTTTTGCACTTTTCAAAACACTTGACTGTGTATCTAAAATAACTCACTGTCTTCAACAGCAACACACAAAAAAAACTTTGAGAAATACCTGAAACTTTTCTTGGTTGAGTCTTCACTCTGCTGGAGACGTTGTTGTAGCAAGAAACTCCTTCCTTCAGCTTCTTTGACACATTCAAAGAGCCTGAACAAGCTCTGATACCACTGTTGGGGATTTTTCTGGTAAAATCCCAAAAACAATAAAAAATTGCACACAGAGACAATGCTCTGTTTCACCACAGGATCTTTAACATAGCGGAAACAAAAAACATTATGAGCAGAGAGTTTTTCCTCACATAAAAACACTTTGTATTTATTAATAAAAGACTGATACAAAATTCATCATCTTTCACTCAGAGGGACTTACCAAGAACTTCAAAAGAAATTACTCTGTCTCCTTTTGAGATTTTACACTGCTGTTTGTAAAAATCTCTTTTACATTACTGCTGTAAAAACAGACTTCAACTACAAAAATTACATTCACTGTTGCTGCATGCTCTTCTCTTTACTTCGCACTGCTATGCGTATTTCTCACACTATTACATTCTCAGAACAACCCCATATTACAATCACTTCACACTGCTGCGTGTATTCTTCTTGCATTCGCTGCAACGAGTTTTTCCTTTGCACACATAAAACTATACATACGCACTGCTGTGCCTCCCTTCTCAATTGCGCTTACTAAACCAAAAACAATGAAACATTACATTTATATATGACAACCAAAAAACTTGCATACGTTTTTCACTTGCCATGTTTCCGTAAAAGAGGATAATAAAAATTAAATGGTTTTACTGGAATTTACTTGTGCCCATACTCCCGCTGAAATAGAAAATGATAAAATTAAAAACTTCACCTAAACTTACCAACGCACACTAAATTTTCATTTAGTGTTTTACTGACAAAACTTACGGTAATGTAAGTTTTACTTCACGTTGAATTCATTTGCAGGCTTTTACTTCAACCATTATACAATATGGTTTTGGAAATCCATCGGGTCCGAGCTTCATCGCATGGCACACATATATGCAAAAGTTGTGCACCCATGGTTTCCCCAATTGCGAAAATATTGTGGACCCGATAATCTATCAGAAAGAAAATTAATATCTTCGTCGGGTCCGGCCCATCGACGATTGCTCATTTGTAAAAAGTTATGCTCCACTTAAAATGCTGATAGCGATAAGCCGATGCAATAACGGAGATCGCTCATCGCAAACAACAACAAAAAACTTTATAACTCCCTCACTATCATTTCGCCGAAATGTTCATCGCTGAAGTCGCTCATTGCTGAAATGTTCATCGCTGAAGTGTTGTCCACCTGATGCGAAGTTGAAATTAGACTTTCAACAGCTGCGTCGATCCACAATTTGTCGATTAATTGCAGGTTACGGATTTTAAGAGAAGTCGCATTATCCGTGAAGATGCAGGAGGATATGTGTTACACACTACGGTTCCTTTAAAATGTAGACACAAAATTGAAGTTACATAGGCTAATGGTGCATGGATTGTTTGTTGATATCGTAGGAGGTTTAGCTTTTTTCTGTCAGAATATCATGCGAGTGATGATCATGTGGGGGCACTGTGTAAACTGTACTTTGAGCATCCCAAAACGGGTATCTTCAGGTCCACGGTATATTTTCAGCATCCAACGGCCATGATTTATCAGATGAATTTGAATGGCCAAACAAAATGCTTAGTACCATTATATTCGCAAAATAAAATAATTAAATTGGGGCCAAAATGGATTGTAAATTTCAAGCATCCAACGGTTATGACCGACATCGAATAATTTCGAATGACCAAGCTTGAGGACCCAATCCTTATGACCGTTGCATTTGAAAAACCAAAATAAAAGAATAGCTATATGTGTCTGCTAATATATCCTTGTAAAAAAGTTGAGCAATTTAAACCCTATTTGAGGATCACACGCAGCATTCATGTTAATAGACAAACTTTAAAGAGTAAAAATAGTTTCATTGATAATTGTTTACAATAGGAAAACTTGAATTACTAATAATAGTTTAACTAGATAGAGATTTTCGAAAAAGAAAAGAATAGTCCTAATTGATCTTAAATTTTGATTTAATTTCCAATGTTTGAATTTGTTCAAAACAATTAAATAAATTCAATCTGAAAATTTGCCCAAAACTAAAGTATATTTGGCACATGTTATAATACAAACGGGACAAACAAAATTCCATATAACACCGCTCACGCATCTCATCCATGAGGACGCTTGCGTTTACAAAATCCAAGTGAATACCGACAAGGTTATGAAACTGAGGTTAAACCGGTCGTTCGTTAAAGCTGAGGTTAATAGCTGAGGATCGCTACCTCCATACAAGCCGATGTAAGATAGGCGAGGTGGGAGTAAAGAACGCACCCTCTGCTACCACCATTGTCGGCTCTTTTAAGTTTCCAATGCGAGTAGTGTCCATATATATCTCCTTGTTGCTTCTGCTTACTTCACGATTTGCATCCTGTATGGAATCTTACTTTTCCTGATTTGATTGTATTTCTCTCTGCACTGTTTCGGGCATATCAGGGATTTCAGTAGTGGCTCCTGCGAAGTAATTCTCCCATGATTACGTTTGAGATCATGTTTAACGCACAAAAGTCAGCAGCAATCCTGACACAAGTACGAAAGTTGTAGTTTTTCTTCAATTGTATGAGCCTGCAGCGCATCCACTCATTAGCAAGGGTTCCAGCGAGTGTGAGTGGTGAAGGAAACTAATGATTATGACCGTTGCATTTTGAAAATTAAAATAAAGTAATCATTACATCCAACCAAAAATAAGTTTTTTAAAGAAAAAAATAAATCTGTAGAAGAAAGTCGAGCAATTAAAGCAGACCTCCAAGATCACACCCAACATTCGGAATAATAGGCCAACCTTAATCATTCAGAATGGAATGGTTTGATTAATAATGGGAAAGGGCGTGGTTCAGAGTGGTTAAAGAAAAACAAATGGAGTCATAACTTACATGGAATTTTCATTTTTTTTTCAACTATTTGAATTTGATTTATTTTCACTGTGTTGATACAAAAATCGGGCGGCCTCTGACATAAGTACTAAACTTGTAGGTTTCCTTGAACTGCAGGCGTATCTTCTCACTAGCAACATTTCTAGCTGATGTAAGTGGTTAAGGAACCTAATCTTTATGACCGTTGTATTTTAAAACTAAAATAATCATTACCAAAATTTAAATAAATAAATAAACGAATAAACCCTTAAAAGAAAGTTGAGGAATTAAAAGAAACTCGAAGATCACACCTAGCATTCGAAATAATAGGCAAACCTTAATGATTCGTAATAGCTTGATAATGAGTAAACTTGTGGTTACGAACAGTTTAATTAAGAAGCGATTGCGAAAAAAAGGAGTTATAACTTGTATGGAATTTTAAGATTTTCATGTTTTTGAATTTAATTTATTTTTCGAATATTTGAAATGGTTTAAAACAAGAAAACAATTATAACTTTAAAAATTAATTGTAAATGAAGTCTATTTCCAAAACATTCTAGTGAAAACAAGACATTAAAATGATATAAAAGCTCGATGGGACACGGCATCCACAACGTAATAACCTTGAACCTAACTCGTCCCTTTCAGAACACTAGTCATTCGAGCATATTTTAAACAGGCAGATTTCTAAGGCTAAGGTTAATACCCGAGGGTCACCAGTTCAATACAGCCCTTGGTAAGATTCGAGGCAAGGTGGAAGTAAAGAGTTCCCCCTCTGCAATCTCCATTGGCGGCTCTTCCTTAAGTTTTCTTCCGTTGTCCATCTCCGAGGTTGAGCACCATACAGCCGGTTCCAAATCTTTCTACAACCATAGACATCCATAATTTGTGGTCATTCTACAGCCACCCATCAGCTGGTACAACCTCCAACGACTCCATGCCATTGTTGAAGTTTTCTGTAAATTCCATAACAGACAGACAAAAAAAAAAATGCTCTGTTTTTACACTCTGTTTTTACACAGAAAATAGAAAATCACCTGCTGGAAACGGTGTTTCAGCAAAGCAGTTTGGTGTTGTAGCAATGTAGTGTGGTGTTGGAGCAACGTTGTTTAGAATTTCTGATAATTCACAAACAAAACTGATAATTGCATAGCGGAGATAATAAAAAAAAACGTCTACGGAATACAGTGTTACAACAACGCGAAACTGGTGTAACAACAACATAGTTTCGTCAGTTGTTGTTCTTGGTGTTGCAGCAACATAATTCCGTTAGTTGCTAATCTTGGTGTTGCAGCACGCGTTTTGACATCAAGCCACTTTTTGACTTACGGCGTAACGAGAACGTGCAACGGTTGACGTCAAGTCACTTTTTGACGCTTGGTGTAACAACAACGTGCAACGATTGACGTCAGGTCACTTTTAGACTTACGGTGTAATAGCAACGTGATTTTGACGCTTGGTGTAATAGCAACAGTAAACAAGCTAAATAGTAAACTTGTAAACAGTAAACTTGTATTCATAAATAGTAAACAACCTGATACAAATTTGTCTTCCTCTTGATAGAGGGATAACAACAGGAACACTTCAGTTCCAAAAACCAATTTTCACTATCTCAGAAAATTGCAGGTTCAGCACTGTTGTGCGTTTACAGAAGAGACTTACTATTGTTCTTTTAACCTTCTCTCTTGAAAATAGAACTGTTGTTCATTGTATTTATAAGAGAAAAAAAAATATCTGAGTTTAAACAATAAAATAACCAAAATATCCTGTAACGCTTATCTGCGTATTAATTACAGCAAGCAGTGATGCGTTTCTCAAGAAAACAAGTCGGCAGTTGCAGTGGAATTAAATTCTGTGAATTTAATGCACATTAATGTGCAAAATATTTGGAGCGACTTTGCGGCATCGAATAATCTAAAAATTCTTCGGAAATCAGATTCTGGATTAGCAGTTATTGTGTTGCAGTTGGAATTAAATTCCAACACTCCCCCTTAATTTCAACTGTTGCATACCCAGGCATTTCCTGAAATGATCAAAACTTTTCTTTGCTAATGGTTTTGTCAAGATTTCAGCTAGCTGATGCTCTGTTCTGCAGTGTTGCAAAACAATCTCACCATTGTTAACCAATTCACGTATCAAGTGAAATTTGGTATCTATGTGCTTTGCTCTTTTATGAAAAACAATGTTTTTAGACAAAGCTATTGCCGAGCTATTGTCACAGTAAATGGTTGTGCCATTTTCCTGTTCATGACACAAATCTCTGAGAACTCTTCTC
>APFE031411665.1:1752-12251 GCA_000404065.3 Pinus taeda
ATATTTATACATGCCGAAGCATCCAATACCATGGACTGAAAACCATCACGTCCAATACCATGGACCAAAAAACCATCGCATCCAATACCATGGACCGAAAACCATCGCATCCAAAAAACATGTTCGAAAATCATGCACAAAACCATAGGTGGGTCCGCCCAACCTGACATAGGGTCTAAAACCAAAATTTTCCAGAGCGCTACCCTAGACCCCATAAAGTGGGGTTACGGGTACCCCTCAAACCCCCTGTTAACTATGTGGAAAGAATATAACACAACCCAACATCAGGAGCATTGTAAACAACCTATAAAAGGTAGAAAACTAAATTTATTAAGGGTTCAACTTTTGGAGATTATTCCTACTCTATTCATTCAAGCTTCTCCTCTTCATTCTAGAAATATAAGATTCTTTTGACATTATATGTTCAATGTCCATGCTCTTTACTGTTCTATGCTTGCACTTGAATAGTTTGTTCAGGTTTTCTTCATGTTTAAGGCCAGATAACTATCATCTTATCTTTGCTTTGGTATATTAGATTTGCAAGCTTCTTTTCTATCAGTAGCTAGTCATTCATATGTGTTATTATATGTGCATCTACCAGTGTATTTAGTAAGCTCATTTGCTACCTATAGCTAGCCATTCATATATGTTCATGTATGCAATCTGCTGGTACTATCAGTATTCTCCATCTATCCATTAAATCTACAAACTATTGAGCATTAGTGGTCTAAAGCCTTGTGTTGTTGAGGGTGCTCATACATGTCTTGAGTGAGAATAGAGATGAAATGGTTATCTGACTTGATCCAAACCATCATTCATTCCAATAGTTCTGAGAACAATATTGAAGATTATATGTTTCCAGGCATCTCCAAGCTGTAACCTAGGAGAGTTTCTAGGAGTTCTAACAACACCAACATGGAAAAGGGTTCCAAAAAAATGTTGATAATGAACCAAAGCAATGTGGATCTGGATGCAGGTGATTCAAAGGAGATTAATAAAGGAAATTGAACAATGCTTTCGGGGGGAGAGTAGACACTAGGGAGAAATGCTTCCATTAAGAGCTAGAAAAATGAAAGGTGAAAGCAGAACATTGAAATTAATAAGAGCGATATATAAGTACATACATACTCAAAGTAGAGAAAGTAGGGGTCGGTGAGCCAAAGCTCCATGTTTCTTAAATAATTTGAGACCAATGACAATGTCAATTGCTACTATTTTTGAGAAATAAAATGGGGGTTGTCTGCAATGATGAGGTAATCTGACAGGAAATAACATCTGCAGAGGAACTAAATTATGTAATTTCCCCATCAAAACTTGAACGTATTGTATGGTATAGGTTGTGTGGTCTAGCGCCACTTGTTTATAACTTAGAATGGATGTAAAGGATTGATGACGACTCACATTTGTTTACATGTGGGGTATCATGACGAGTACCCCAGCCAAGGATTCACATGCAATTTTTAAAAAATACTTAGAAAAATATAGACATATGCATACACACACACATAAAATTTTGGCCATGAGGCTGGAAATTATTTGCAAATCCTTTTTTTCTTCTTCTTTTTCTCTTGCTTTTCTTTTCCTCCTTTTAAATAGGGCCTAGCTTATTTATTTTTGAGAGTGATCCTTTACTTAATGATTGCTTGAAATATGGACCACTAGTCTAGAATTACTAGAATTCAATTTTTTAATTATAGGTCATCATAAAAACTGTTCTAATACTGATTAAAGTGAACCTAGTAGTTCACATCATGAATACATAAAGTAATCTATACTAAGTTGTGTGTGTGTGTGTGTGTCTATATATATATATATATATATATATATATTACATATTATCATTTTTTCATTTGGAATATAACCTAGATCATTTGAAGAATCTTCTATCAAACATTTCATTGGGGGGATGAAAGGAAAACCCTACTCGATTCAAGCATTCAAATAAAATTCTCAAGCTAGAGGAAAAGCCTTACTAACTTTACTCAAGGACATATTAAAGGATCCCACAAAATATGACTTGAACCCAAAGCTCATTTACTTAAGCATACTCACCATACATTTGAGCCTTCAAATAATGAGTGGCCTCAGCAACATTTGAGCCTTCAAAGAGTGAGCCACCTCTGATTTAGACCTAGGCTTCCCAATAAATATTAACTACGTCTAACTTAATGTACTTCATGTTGGACCTATCCCCTTTTTCATAGTTACCAAAGGACTTGTTTAGAGATGGAAAATACCTTGTCCACTACACACTTATTCCACCGGTTATGTGGTTTGTGTTAGGTCCCCATCCACATCCTTAGCATTACTACCTCCCACCACCAGAGATATAAAATGACACCTTTCTAAAAAAAATCATAATAGTACACACAATTTTGAAACTATACATTGCATCAAGTGAATAGAAATAGCCTTAGCGCAAAAGATGAATCCCTAGTCCCATTTTGTAGAAACCCTAGCTACTTGTATGTCAACAATACATTCACATTTGACCATTAATATTTGTTTAATGGAAAAAAGGGAGAGAGAGAGAGAGAATTAAATATATTTATTCAAAGTCAATTTAATATGTGAGTGTATCAATACCACTAATATTTCTTTGTGTATAATGACTATTTACATTTATTATGTGTAATGTCTATAAGTTTCAAACTTTTATAATAAGCAATGAGCTCATAGATTATTTATAATTCAGAAGAAAATAATAGAAACCCCGCATAATACTTAGAGATTTTCCCTAGAAACCCTTAACTGGGAAAATTAACAAATTTTTTACAGTCATACTTCTAAATTTCAACACTATCTAACTTCATCATGGATAATACAATATATACGATCTTACAACATTTGAAACCCTAACCTATTAACTAAAATTAGATTCCTTAACTAGAATTATATTACAATTGGTTGAAGAACTTCAAAGAACATGCCAAAATAATTTTAAGAACAATCTTTTTTTTTCCTCGGGAACTCTACCCCTACTCCCCCCTTGCTCCCATATCAATATATAATACATATGCCTTATATAAGGTTGATCATGCAAAAAAATATAACATTTTTTTTATTTACATAGTGGGAAACCTATCATAACTCAATTTGTCTAACCAACAATGATGATAACCACTTGTGGCTAGGATTTGTCAATGCAAGATGAATAATCACCATTATTCAAGGAAAAGCATACCACCTAAAATGACCCACTGATGGTCCATAAGATAGGATTTCACTTTTGCGAGATGCTTCTGTATCTTGGGCCATTAACTTATTTTCTCATGTCCAAAAAGATAAACTCTTACCCAAATAAAATAATTTTAAAATCATACTCCAAAACCATAACAGTAAATAGATGATATATATATAATATAAAAAACACATATCTTTATCATATCCTTAATATATTTTATATTTTTATATTTTTATTATATAAATATATCCATGTACAGAAGGTAAGCATGAATTATATCATAAACATATCCTTTAAGTGTGTTATGAGTATGAAGGTTTACCAATGTAACAGAGGAGGAACATCATGGCAAAGTTGTGGCCTGACCAGAGGCAATCATAAGAATTGGCATGGAGATATTTTTCTATGGTCAATTTTCAGTTTTCTCATGTTTTGGTTATCTTGTACTTTGTTGCATTTTAAAGAAGAAATCAAATATGTTGTAATCATTTTGGGTAAATAAGCCTTCACACGCTGAGACATCTAGTTGATCAGACAACTGGAGCTTGGATGAGATATTTTTTAACTGTTTTTCAAAGCTTCCCCTCTCCTTATAAATAGAGGGAAGAAACACTTAAACGAGGTTCCTAATTTTTTCATTCTAGAGGCCTAAATTCTGATTTTGCAAGTTCTGAGCTCTATATGTAGAGAGAGTGGTTCCACTTTGGTTCATTTTTCTTGTTCATAAGGTGCTCAGGCATATACAATTGTTAAATGTAATGGACTGGTGATTTGGACTCCATATTCAAAGATTAATGAAGCAGTTTGGTTGATTCCAATTGCATCAATGTGCATTATTTTTTCCCCTTTGTATATCATTTCATGTATGTCTTTCCTCATTTGAATTGTGTTATGAAGTTGTTGGTTTCACTCTCTCATGGTTGTATGTATACTACTAAGTAGTAAGAAGTACCTATGTAAACACAGATTTACTTGTGTTATTTGGTAGCCTATAATACCTGTGTAATCACATATTTACTTCTACTATTTGATAGCCTACAATTCTGTATGTTAGCACAGATTTACTTATGCTAATTGGTGACAAATGTATTCATGAGGCATAAAGCTTGACACCTCAATTCATGCTCCACTTTTTCTACATTTTCACCTCCTCACTCTTCCATATTTCTGCTAGAGATTGTTACTTAGTATTTTGTGTTATGTCCAGCCCTTTGCATCGATTTCCTTCCTTTCCTTCATCCCATTCACCTATACTACAATAACAATGTTAAACTGTGGATTGTTGTGGGTCGGCCAGTAGACCCTATGCATTTTTCTTTTAGATTAGCCATATCTACTAGTGTTTAGTTTGATCTATGTGTTTTATTAAGTTTACATTAGCGAAGGGCCTCTTGAACCAATTATGTGACATATGGAGTGCATCAGAAAGCCTTTAGATATTCTTCAAAATAACTCCTCTCAGATATCCTAGGCACTAGTTTCCTATCAACCTAGAGGTTGTCTCTAGGAAGCTTCTATATCTTCTGAAAGCAATTGTGTGACAAGAGATAGAAAAAGCTACAACACTACTTAAACCTCTACATTTTAGGGATAGGAGAACCATGACTTCACCTTAGGAGAAGGGTCATTTGCACTAACAACCCCTAAAATAGAAATTAGGGGAATTTTGAGGTAAAAAATGGGCCTAAAAAAATGTATAGATTCAAGATGATACTACCATCTCCAAGGGTAAATATTTTTGGAGGGAAAAGACGAAAACTACTTTTTTTAATTATATTTTTAGTTTATCTCCTTATATTACCAAGTTTGTGACAATGAAAATAGCGAATAAAAATTACAATATATTCTATATCTTGTGCAAAGGAGAAATATACCTTGTTAAGGACTATTTATACAACTAACCCTTGTATGAAATCTATTCCAACTAAAATCCTCACAAAATATGGATTTATAGTTTCAACATAACTCGAATCCACCTCGAGAAACTTCCTAAGAGAATTCCCAATTTCTTGAAATACTTCAACAGACTAGAACTCCTATAGTAGCAGTCAGATCTTCAATCATACTAGTAAACAATCAAATCCTTTTTGAATGAGAATAAAATTCTAGAGACCATGTCTTAAGGGAGACTGTGTAGAAACTTGTTGCCATGATGAATCCAAAATTGTTTCTTTCCCTAATGAAATAAAATCACCATCCATCCTATAGAGAGGATAAAAAACTCTATCTCACAACCTCATTGGGGTTCCCACTTGGATTTCATCCACCTTGAAAAATCTCTTCACTCCACCTCCTCCTAATAATCCTCCCAAGTGACATCTAAGTTTCCAAATAGGGAACTTTTCCATTTTTATGTCATTTCCAAGACCAACCTTAACCAAATTACTTTTAGGCTCGATACATTTCTTCCACTTCTTCATGTCCACACTCAACATCCCTTCCACTCGAAAAAATTTATCCTCGAAACTCACTATACCAACCCTTTCTCCACCCCTTTACATATCCTAAAGAACCTTCCAAACATTCATCACTTGACCCATAAAATTCCACATAGCACTTCCTCAAAGTTGGAGTCTCCTCACAACACCCCACACCACCCCCAAAGAGGCTACTACTACCATTACCTCCATGCAGAGAAAAAAAAATGTTCCCTTCTAGAATTCACCAATAGGAAAGAATTAAAATTAATTTTTTAATTTCAATCTCATAGCAAAGTGCTTAAGAACTCACCAAATCCCAAATGGTTAAATGATAATCTAATTATTAACCTTGAAACCTCTAGTCCATTGAGTGATATGATATCATGATGTGAGCTTCGTAGTTCACTTCTTGAGAACATCATGAAAACATAAGGTAATCCATATTAAATAATAATTGGTTATTATAAGTTAATATATCTATGTCATGATTCATTGAGTACAGTAGATGTGTATAAATACATATAGTGGGTGAGAGGTCATGTCATTGGAAAAGGAAATGACATAACATTTTTACATGTTAAATATTACACAATAATGGTTTTATGACTATTATTACATGATTATTATTTATTAAATAAAAATCACTATATTATTTCCCCAGTTGTAATGTATCATAGATATATTACAAGTGTCCCTACCTTGAAAAAACTTTCTACTCAAAGCATGGAAAGAAAAGACAACTTCTGAAAATGAACCATCTTCTTGTAGCTTTCACATATTGATAAGATTGATGACACAAGGTGATTAGGTATTCAAAGAATTAAACAATATTTTTGCATTTAAAAGGATAAATCTATCCAAAGTATATCCTTTTGGAATCTTTGATGATACAGTTGTAATTTTGATCTTCATTGTTGTTGAATTTGAGGTGCATAAATCTTCAAATTATTTAATATGTATGGACACCATTGACTTCAGTCAGGTTCCTTGAGGTATTGATATGTTGTTTCATGTGTACTTACAAATTTTGTGATTTGGGTGTTCACACAGTTCCCTAATAAATCATAATTTACTTGAGCCATCATGATGATATATGACATTTTTTATATTTACTAGTGTTACAACATACGTTGATTGGCATGACTTTATCAATGCTGATGAATGGTATGTTGTTCAATAATTTTTTCAATTTTGCTTTATCAATAGTTTGTTTTCTTAACTTAACTTCCAAAAACTCCTTCATGAATAAGACTCCATTATCAATGGCACTCTAGTTTTTAGGTTTGATCCCTTCTATCAAGGCCACTTTATTTTTAGTTTTCATTTTTGGAGGCTCTTCCACATATGCAACCTCATTAATAACAACATTAGTTTTTTCCACATTGATTGCACTATTGTCAATACCCTTATCCTTGTTTTAGTATTTTTGTTGGGCCTTATTCTCTCGATTCAACTTCTTAATTTATGTTAATAAAGTTTTATTAGGTTTTCTAAAATGAGAAATTTCATTATCTTTGCTCCATATTTTTTATGAATATCTTAATTCTCTCTTTGTGATCATTTTTTTTGTAGTTCTTTTATATGTTGTTGGAATATGTGAATTTATATATCTTATTTCTCCAATTCCCTTTAAGTGTGCACAATTTCTTTTTTCTTTTCTAAAAGGATTTCGCTCAAATCTATAATATACCCTTTTAAATCATCCTGACCTTGTTCCTGTGATTCCTCGTCATATTATATTGTAGCCTTTTGAATATGATTTGTATCTTCTAAGGACAAATATTTTGTGCATGAATCCATTGTGAAATATTGTATTCTTTCCTCTTTCCCCCATAGGAGATTTCCAATAAATTATTTTTCACATTTAGAATGAATGTCCCCAATCTTTCAATCTAGTGAGAACTTATAATTATGTCAATATTATAAGAATTGATAAATGTACAATATCGACTTGGGATATGAATTTAAAATTGTTGATTAATAGATGTAAGTCATGAAATTTAAATTATATCTCCCTCTTAATGTATTCCTTTATAGATATAGTTGACTCTAGAACTAACAATTGATTCACTAAGTTAACATTAATATCATTTTTCTTGTTGTGTGGATAATATTAATGATGATATCCTTTCCTTGAACAATCCCTTTGGATTTTAGTAATCCAAAGTTGGATGAACATAATACACTACCTATACCATTTTTTCCTTTCCAAAATACACAAACCAACTTCAAATTGATAACACTCTATAATACTTGTATATTTTCCCCTTCACACTAGGTTTCTTCCTTCACTTACACTTTTCACTTCTCTCTTGGTTGAAAGGAAAGGATTATTTTTAAAACCCTTAAATTGAACCTTTTAATACATGTTCAATAATAATATTTGATATTCTTAAGAGTGTAAATACTTTCACACTTATTATCCTGCCATTAGGTATTTGATATATTGTTAACCATCCATTAATCTATCTTTTGAGTAAAAATTTTAATACATGTTCAATAATAATATTTGATATTCTTAAGAGTGTAAATACTTTCACACTTATTATCCTGCCATTAGGTATTTGATATATTGTTAACCATCCATTAATCTATCTTTTGAGTAAAAATTAAAAGCTAATAGGTAAAGTTAACATTATAAATTAATTAATTTATTTATTTTGATTAATTTTTATTTTTTTTTTTATGTATTTCATTGGTTAAATCGCCACAAGTCTTATTGAGTAATCATGTTTCTGCCTCCATTCGCATATCAGATAGTACTGTTTGCAGTGTCATGCACATCGTACTCTTTAGCCTGTAAACAAATATTATTAAAATCCTTTATGAAAAAGGTATATAAGCCTTTATACCATTTGGAGTGTCGTGCACTTTGTACTCTTCAGACTGTAAACAAATATTATTAAAATCCTTTATGCAGAAGTTTTGTACCTTCTGGTATTGGTCACTCTTATCACAAGTGTTATACTTTGGGATGTAATTTATAATCACAGACGAAAACAAAAATTAAATTGGATTGTAATATTTAAAAGTTTAATAACATAAATACATTAATCTTTATGCTTTCAACTCAGTGAAATCAATTTAAATATTACGATTCATAATAAATTATATTCATTAAAAATAAAGGATGAATGAACTCAAAACCCAATTTCTTAGTGCAATCAGTTTAAATATTACAATTCATAATAAATTATATTCATTAAAAATAAAGCATGAATGAACTCGGAATTCAATTTTAAGTGGAAATGAAGGTCTCGGGTCAGGCATGACACAAATTTTTCAATGAAAGGTATAAAGAATGATTTGAAAATGTCTAATGCAAAAGTGAGAGAAAGTATATTACCGAATTTCAAATACGAGATCGCATCATATAAATATTGTCTATGTAATATTGGTTTATGGTAGAGTAACAAAAACTATTTAAATTCAAAAATATTCATAGCAAATTAAGTTTAAATTTCCATGATTAATAATATTATTTAAAGTAATATATTTTCTTTCATAATTAATAATAATATAAAATTTAGTTATTTTTTAATGTGAATTGTATTATAAGTGTTATCTTCCTGCTGCAGCAGGCTATTCATATTTCATGATTGACATTTTACAGGCCAAATATGTCGTACTTTGCATGCTGCAATGCTCCATATTTGATTCACAGTCTCCAAGCGAAGAAGGCTACTCCAAGTTCATTCAATTGCCTTCCAAATCTTTTGAAAAGGTTATCCTGGTATCGCCAACTTTCAGTTAAAGGGAGGTCCAAACAGCTTAATCTTGGCATATTCTTAGATAGGTAGAGAAGCAGAGGAGCCCAACAGCTTAATCTGGGCCCTTGGAAGAAATAAGGGTAGTATGTAGATAGGAAAGCATCAAAAGAAAAATGAATGATGGGTTTGCAAGTCTAAGTGCACCCAAATCAAAAGAAGAAAAAATGCTAGGTAAGTAGACTGGGTAGGTAGTTCTGAGGTTGTTGAATCCGAATTGCTGATCAGTTCCAGATTTTCAGGTGTCATCTCATTCAGGACACAATCAACAGGTAATTCTATGCGAGATACTCAAAAGAGGTGTAACTAACTCCCCTTCTCCGCTTTCCGCAATCATTAACTAACTTCCCTAAAAGAGGTCAAGATCTGCTTGATACCTCTTAAAGTTCCATCGTTTTCATAACACTAGCTTGAGTAAAGATCTGCTTTACTCAAAATTGTTCCATACTTTCTCTAAAGAATGGTTCTACCCCCTTGTAACAACCTAAGGTCTCCTGAACTTAGCGCTTCCTTACCACCTCCATATTAACCACTAACATTATTATTTAGCTCCCTATATTTTCCCATCCCCCTACTAATATTATGTAAATCATCCCCTATATAAATATCCCTCCCCCTGGTTGAAAAATAACCATAAGTACCCCCGGGAATTGCTCAGTTTATCTGAAAGTTAGCAAGAACCCTCAACCTTCAAGCCATCTTCCAGATACAATGGACTCCTTCCAGAGTATAAAATCCCTCTGAGGTAATCGGACCCCTTTCGAAACCTGAAATGCCCTTCACACCCACTTACTTACTTTTTCGCCCAAAACAAACCCCTTGCCAACTTCCTTAACACTCCGCAGACCCTTAAAAGCCAGATAGCATCGCAAGATCGCAGTTTCCTCTCCACGCAAGTTATGACCCTTCCGTCACCACCCGACGCAATATCGCGATATCGGCGGTCGGCGGTCGCAAGTGCCAAATGTGCACCTCAAACACCCCCCCCCATTCCCCGCCGATGCGATATCGCGATCACATCGGAGCTAGTTCATCACATTACCTCCAGTATCAGCACCTCACCATGTCATTCTGTACCAGGGACCCACCACAGCTGACGTCATCCGCCATACAGCCGACGTCATGCTT
>APFE031411665.1:18925-66163 GCA_000404065.3 Pinus taeda
ATAAAGGAGAGCCCTCTCTGATTGCAGGTGGGCTAGAACCTGCAATCCAAAGATTGGTTTGTGGTTACCTCGGCCGTATCCCTATAAGGAGCCTAGGGACAACCTAAGTGATAACATAATGGCGACTCCACTGGGGACCTCCTCAGATAAATCCATTAAACTAGTCTACAGCTCTACAGAGGAAGAAGCCGACTTATGAAAGGCTCGGTCGACCTGTGTTGTTACGTTTTGAAAAAAGAAATTTCCAAAAAATATATTAGAAGCTGGCTCCTAAGAAACAAGCGTGTAATACATGATCAAATCCTGACCCAAACAACCCACCTGTCGTTGAAAATCCGAATTTAATTCCTAAGATCGTCAGAAAACAAAAGCAAAAAGATTACCAAACTGCTGCTAGTCCTGAAACAGTTCAGCCAATTGTTGTACCAACCCCTGTCAAAGTTTTATTCTGGTCGACCCCAAGCTCCCCTGGCTCATCACCCCCTTCTCCAAGTAGCTCTGCCACACCTCTATCCCATATCCCTACTACCTCTACTACTCCTTCTTCCCCTATTATTCCTGTAATCCCCGTCGTTTTAGGTGTTCCGCTCATCCCCGTCATCATGGCTAGGTACACGCTATTACAATTACCTGCTAATCCTGGGGCTATGCCTCAGGACTGCCAATCAAAAATCACTTATTTCGATGGCACAACCTCCTACACTGCCCTACAACATACAAAGAAAATGCAGGATTATTTCGAGAGTTATGAGATAGATGATGAGAGTGTAAGAATGAAGATCTTTGTCCAAAGTTTGACCGGTGATGTCAGAACCTGGTTTAGGGCACTTCCACCTAATTCTATACTAAACCCGGAAGCCTTATGCCAGACATTCATTAACAGATGGGAGAAAAGGAAAGACCCCCTGCACATACTATCCGAGTATGATACTATCAAGAGAGGACCTGGGGAAGCTGTTCTGGATTACTGTGCCAGATTTAACAATGTTTACAATGCAATACCACCAAATTTAAGACCTCCACCCAACCTCGCATTATAAAAATTCCCGGATGGTTTCGATGCCGAGATGGTGTATCAATTAAGGGAAAGAGCCCCTCAAAGCCTCACAGAAATGCAAGACGCTGCAGTCAGCGTGGAAGCAAATCTACTCGCTAAAAGAAACAGGACCAGAACTGAGAGAAGAACCATTTTCAAAGAAGAACCCTCCTCTTTCGAGCAGAAGCTAGATGCGGTCGTTAATACCATGCACAGGCTGGGAGACAGATTAGACAATGTCGAGAGGAAAAATTCATGGGAAGGTCAACAGCCCAATGCCACAAAGAACCCAAACTTCAGAAAAACCCAAAACTTGAACGTAGGTAGGGCCAGTCAGGACCACAACATTAGGCCTCCTTTTCAAGAAAACTATGTCGAGGCATCTACATCCGCTGAGCCCACAAACGGGACCCTGATGAACCTGGTTGATTCAGAAAACGAACAACAAACCTTCCTCACGGAAGAAAACCGACCATACCTTGATACAAAACAATTCCGCACCAAATTAGGCGAGTCCTTTGACTTTAAACAAGGATATGACACTGCTATATACGAGGTACATAAGCAATACAAACTAAGAACACGGACTGTCGATGTTCTTCCACCTAGCAAAACAAACGATAGCAAACAGCACAACAAAACTAAAGGGAAGATCACTAACAGCCAACCAGTTGACAGCCCTGTCCCAAACCCTCATCTGGTTATTGTGGAGGATGTAACAGATACACATTGTTCTATTGAGCAGCCTCTGCCCACCTCCCATCCGGAAAAAGATCTGAAGAGCATTCCCAAACATCTTCCCAAAACAGAGATACCACAAACGGTCATACACCGTGATACTGACGCTCCAAAAGAAAATATAGAGAGTATGTATGAAAAAGAAAAGTTCACCACTGTCAATGCCAGGAACCCAGCGGAAAAACTGTTCAGTTTAGAAACAAAAATTGGAAAAATCAAGATCTCCATTCCCCTCTCAGAACTGGCTAAGCATGATGTATATAGACAACAAATTCAAAAATCACTTCAATTGCCAGAAGTTAAGGATGATGTAAATGTTTTAGATGATACCCCTGAACTACTGTTCAGGCCAGAAGTTGACGGAAAAACAACATACGGACCTGTTCCACCTTTCTATGTCAGATTGCACATACATGACAAGATACCGCACAATGCTATGTTTGACTCAGGCGCCTCACATAACCTCATGCCCAAAGCTGTAATGGAAAGGTTGAATCTCGATGTCACTAGACCATACAAGGATCTGTATACGTTTAATTCAAGTCAGGTCAAATGTCTAGGCTTGATGAAAGACCTTTGTGTCTCCCTAGTCCAATTCCCCAACAAGACAATCTTAATGGACATAGTAGTTGCTGACATTCCCACAAAATATGGTATGCTTCTATCCAAATCGTGGGGAGCAAAATTGCAAGGATCCCTTCAACTCGACCTCTCTTACGCCACCATATCTGTCTTTGGGCAACCAAAGAGACTTTATAGAGAAACATTAATGAAGTATGTGGTAAGTAGTGAGGAGAAACCCCAAAATTTTCCAATATACTCAATCCATTCTGATATGGATTCTTTTATTTTGTTTAATGATAATACAAGCCCTCCAACTCATGACAAGCCATCATCTCTGGAGCAAGGAACCAATGTCAATGAGAGATCAGTTGCCAAAACCCATGAAATTGTCTCAACAGCCAAGGAAACCAAGACAGGGCAAGAAGAAAATCCTGAAACAGAAATTACCAGCTCATCCGCTCCACATACCACTCGAATCCCCAATATACACCTCGGACGAGAAGCCACATGGTATTTAGAGTTTGATGGTTCAGTTAACAAGTTAGGAGCAGGGGCTACAGTGTGGATTTACAATACTCACGAGAATCGCACACAAGGCCATGCCTATAGACTCAATTTTAGATGTACAAATAATATGGCGGAGTACGAAGCTCTTCTCTTAGGTTTCAAGTTGCTCAAAACCCAGGGAGCTACCACCATTTCCATCCTCGGTGATTCAGATTTGATCATACAACAGATAAAGGGCAACTTTGTCGCTAATGATAGTAGAATGAGGGCTTACAGAGCCGCTGCCAGCGAATTGTTTAGCGCCTTCAGTGAATTTGAGCTGGCCAAAATTGCACGAGATCATAATATTCATGCCCATAGCCTAGCCACCTTCGCTAGCACATGTAAGCTTCCCTTTGAGCCAAGTCACCACTTTACTGCTGAAATAAAACACAGACCTTCAGTCCCTAACAATGTCGAGAATTGGCAGGTATTCCAAGATGATGCCCAGATTAACAATTTTTTGACTCTGGAAGACGAATTCTCTAACACAAACATTGACATGGATGTGATAACCGAATCACAACAGTTAGCAGAAGAAAAACACCTGACTCTAACAGCTGCCACAGCTAAACAAATCCTAAGCCCAACTATTTTTGACAGTACAAACATAGGGCAACTGAAACAACTTTGTTCACATGAGACAACCAAAGTAAAAGACGAGTTTATTGACCTAAAAGGAAATGTTCTGCCTGCCGAGCTTACTCCATTGGAAGACATGTTTGATGACAACGATGTGGCCAAGAAACCAAAGATGGAACCTTTGAATGCCGCCATAGAAGAACAAAACATAGGAACAACAGAACATCCTAGAATGATTAAACTATCCAATAATCTGCCTCCTGACCAAAAACCATGTGGATTTGTTCAAAGAATTTCAAGATGTCTTTGCCTGGAGTTATGAGGACTTAAAGTCCTATGACACTTCAGTAATCCAACATACCATTCCCCTAAAACCAAATCAGAAACCATTCAAACAAAAACTCAGAAGAATCAACCCCATACTTCTTCCCCTGATTGAAAAAGAAATAAAAAGAATGTTTGAAGCAGGTATCATTGCGCCCATTAGATTCTCGGAATGGGTGTCTAACTTAGTTCCCACCAGAAAGAAAACAGGAGAGATAAGATTGTGTGTAGATTTAAGAAATTTAAACCAGGGCTCTCTAAAAGACCACTACCCATTGCCCAAAATGGATCATATCTTGCAAAGAGTAGTGGGTTCCTCTAGGATTTCTCTACTAGATGGATTCTCAGGATTTAACAAAATCCTTGTTCACCCAGACGATCAGGACAAAACAGCTTTTACCACGCCCTAGGGAACGTTCAAGTATGTTAAAATGCCTTTTGGGCTGAAAAACGTCGGTGCTACCTTTCAAAGGGCAATGGATATTGTGTTTGCCAGGGAGATACACGATTTCATTGTAGTTTACCTGGATGACCTGACCCCATTTTCCAAATCCGATCGAGAGCACCTTAAGCACTTAAGGTAGATTTTCATCACATGTAGGAAATACGACATTTCCTTGAACCCTAAGAAGTCTCTGTTTTCCCTGGAGGAAGGCAAGCTTTTAGGGCATATAATATCAAAAGATGGGATCAGAATTGACCCAGAAAGAATTCAAGCTATCCTCCAAATCCCTTACCCAAGAAACACAAAAGAATTACAAGCATTCCTCGGAAAGATCAACTTCCTGAGGAGATTTATCCCAAATTTAGCCGAGCTAGTAAGGCTATTGAGCAACATGCTAAAAAGGACGCCAAGGTAAGATGGTCTCTTGAGGCCAAGCAAGCTTTCGAGAGTATAAAAAATGCCCTGACTCAAACACCTGTCCTCACCAGTCCTCAATTTGATAGAGATTTTATCATTTTTTCCTTCGCATTTGAACACACTATAGCCGCGGTCCTTCTGCAGAAAGATGATCAGGGAAACGAGAAGCCAATTGCTTTCTTCAGCCGAGCTTTGAGAGACGCACCCCTAAAATTTCAGATTATGGAGAAGCAAGCCTACGCCCTGGTTAAAGCCATCAAAGACTTTAGAATTTACATCCTGTACTCCCATGTGATCGCGTATGTCCCTAATGTTGTTGTAAAGGATATACTAACTCAAGAGGGAATGGAAGGCAGAAGAGGTAAATGGATTGCTAGCATCCTTGAATACGACATTGAGATAAAGCCCACCAAGCTCATAAAAGGACAAGGGCTAGCCAAGCTAATGGCTGAAACAAACTTCCAAGCATTAGACATTAATCAACTGGACGATGAATCAGAGCTAGCGACTCCACAGATCAGTGAAACCTTCATACAGTCCCCTTGGTACGCTGATATTTGTTTTGTATTGTTAAACCTGTGCGCTCCCCCAGGATTGTCTAGAACTAAGAAAATATTTTTAAGGATGAAATCATCAAACTTCCATGTCATAGATGGTTCTTTGTTTTGGAAAAATTATGAAGTTGTTTTGCTTAAATGTTTAACTATAAATGAAACTAACAGCATCATGAAATAATTTCATGCAGGTGACTGCGGAGGACACTTATATTGGAAATCCACGGCTGACAAGATCTTACGAGCTGGTTATTACTGGCCTTCTTTATTTGCAGATGTGAAGAAGTTTACTGCCTCATGCCACAAATGCCAAATCTTTGAAGGAAAAAGAAAGCTATTACCCTTGCCCCTAAAGCCCGTCTCAACCGAGAAACCTTTTCAACAATGGGGGCTTGACTTCATTGGAGAAATCCATCCCTCTTCCTCAGGCCAACACAAATGGATTCTAACAGCCATCGACTATTTCACCAAATGGATTGAAGCTATCCCGTGTAGACAAGCCAGTGACTCCACCATTATCCAATTCCTTGAGAGCAACATCCTTTCTAGATTTGGTTGTCCGGAGAAAATTATTACTGACAACGCTGCTGCTTTCAAATCTAAAAAAATAATTAACTTTTTCCACAAATACCACATTACCTTAGGTCACTCCACAGCTTATTACCCGTAAGGTAATGGCTTGGCCGAGTCTTCCAACAAAAGCCTCATCAATATCATAAAGAAGATGCTGGAAGAAAACAAAAAGAACTGGCACAAAAAGCTCACCAATGCTCTATGGGCAGATAGACTCTCCACCAAAAAATCCATCGGGATGAGCCCCTATGAACTTGTATATGGCATGGAAGCCAAGTTTCCTTCGTCTCTGGGCATACCCACTATCAAATTGTTGCAAGAAATTCAGGCTGAACCAAATGACATGCAGAGAAGAGTTAATCAGACCATTCACCTTCAGCAAACCAGAGAACAAGTTTTCAACAAAGCTCAGATACTACAGGAAAAACTCAAGAAAATGTTTGATAAGAAGACTAAAGCAGAATATTTCTGGGTAGGCAGCAAAGTTCTAAGATGGGATGCACGAAGAGAAGATAAGGGCAAGCGCGCGAAATTTGATTTTTTGTGGAAAGGCCCATACATTATCAGCATTGTGCAAGGCAATAACACCTATTTTCTCAAGTCTCTAGATGGTAGCACAGCCGAAGAAGGCCTAGTCAATGGTCGGATGTTGAAGCACTACAATGATCCTCCTGCTTGAAAAGAGCAGGTGGTGGTTGGTTGTACATAGTTGTGTATATTAGTCTTTTTTGTCTTTTTTGCAAGAGTTTATAATGCTGAAGCACGCAGAAGAAAGCAGGCGGCGCTTTACAGTTTAACAGCAACAACTAAAGACTAAGGCATTCTAACCTGCTATTCTTGGCTTCTCACAAGGAGAAGCCATCCCCAAGTGGAGCCACTGTTAGCTTCCTGCTGCAGCAGGCTATTCATATTTCATGATTGAAATTTTACAGGCCAAATATGTCGTACTTTGCATGCTGCAATGCTCCATATTTGCTTAACAATATCCAAGCGAAGAAGGCTACTCAAAGTTCATTCAATTGCCTTCCAAATCTTTTGAAAAAGTTATCCTGGTATCGCCAACTTTCAGTTAAAGGGAGGTCCAAACAGCTTAATCTTGGTCTCCCTAGGTTTGAATTTCCTATTTTAGAATATAGAGAATGTAAATCTGTCCAAACAGCTTAATCTTGGCAGATTCTTAGATAGGTAGAGAAGCAGAGGAGCCCAACAGCTTAATCTGGGCCCTTGGAAGAAATAAGGGTAGTATGTAGATAGGAAAGCATAAAAAAAAAAATGAATGATGGGTTTGCAAGTCTAAGTGCACCCAAATCAAAAGAAGAAAAAATGCTAGGTAAGTAGGCTGGGTAGGTAGTTCTGAGGTTGTTGAATCCTAATTGCTTATCAGTTCCAGATTTTCAGGTGTCATCTCATTCAGGACACAATCAACAGGTAATTCTATGCGAGATACTCAAAAGAGGTGTAACTAACTCCCCTTCTCCGCTTTCCCCAATCATTAACTAACTTCCCCAAAAGAGGTCAAGATCTGCTTGCTACCTCTTAAAGTTCCATCATTTTCATAATACTAGCTTGAGTAAAGATATGCTTTACTCAAAGTTGTTCCATACTTTCTCTAAAGAATGGTTCTACCCCCTTGTAACAGGCTAAGGTATCCTGAACTTAGCACTTCCTTACCACCTCCATATTAACCACTAACATTATTATTTAGCTCCCTATATTTTCCCATCCCCCTACTAATATTATGTAAATCATCCCCTATATAAATATCCCTCCCCCTGGTTGAAAAATAACCATAAGTACCCCCGGGAATTGCTCAGTTTATCTGAAAGTTAGCAAGAACCCTCAACCTTCAAGCCATCTTCCAGATACAATGGACTCCTTCCAGAGTATAAAATCCCTCTGAGGTAATCGGACCCCTTTCGAAACCTGAAATGCCCTTCACACCCACTTACTTACTTTTTCGCCCAAAACAAACCCCTTGCCAACTTCCTTAACACTCCGCAGACCCTTAAAAGCCAGATAGCATCGCAAGATCGCAGTTTCCTCTCCACGCAAGTTATGACCCTTCCGTCACCACCCGACGCAATATCGCGATATCGGCGGTCGGCGGTCGCAAGTGCCAAATGTGCACCTCAAACACCCCCCCCCATTCCCCGCCGATGCGATATCGCGATCACATCGGAGCTAGTTCATCACATTACCTCCAGTATCAGCACCTCACCATGTCATTCTGTACCAGGGACCCACCACAGCTGACGTCATCCGCCATACAGCCGACGTCATGCTTACGTCAGCAACCAGAAAGCCGAAACTTCGCGCAGGAAGAAAAATCGCACTTCGGAGCTCTAGAACAAGAAACAGAGGCAGTTTTCGATGCGCGATTAGCGCTAGCGCAAAGCGCTAATCGCGCATCGCTACGGGAAATAGGCCGTTTCGGGGAATCTTTTGATTTCTTAGCCCATTGCGCGCCGAAAAAGCCCGAAAATAGCCCGATCGTGCCAAAGTGATCCGGTTTAAAGACAACAGCAAATCAATGACAGAGTTTAAAGTGCATCAGATCAAATCATCAGGTATCAAGCATGTCAAAGAGTATCAGTCGACGACAGAAACCATCAATGTAGCAGAAAAGAGTATCAGTAAAAATCTTGAACAGCAGCTCGAAGCGGGAGAACATTTAATACCTTCCAGCAGATTCAAAGAAAGAGGGCGAAGCCACTTGAAGCCCTCAAATCATAATTATTGCTCATTTAACTCACACCAGAGCATAACTACAGTCCCCAAAGTACAATCATTCCAGCAGCACCGCATCTAGCCCCCAAGGGCCACATTGTCACCTTTTCCAATCCAGCTGCCCCTAGCGCAGCCAAAAGATTTACTTGCATTTAATTCCAGCAACACTTAGATTTTTGAAGAGTTTTCTAGCATACCTGTTTAGGTCAGTTGTAATGAATGTCTTTCCGATATTTTGCTTATAAATACCACCCTGAACAATGTTGTGAGGGGTTGGTTGGTTGATAGTAGTTGGTTAGTCTCCTTTCCAGCATTTTCTCTTAGCAGAGACTCGCACTGTAACTGTCATAATTTCCATAATCAAAGATTGCTGAAAGCATGGATTGCGAAACTACTTGATGTTTTCTCTTGGCCAAAGAATGATTACAGAATTCCTGTGCTTCTACATGATTCAATAAGTGTTTATCTCCTCTGTTTACTTTTATGTTTTTTACCACCGTTCCGCCTTCTAAATTGCAGAAAAAAAGAATAGCTTCAGATTTGTTTCACTACACCTTAAGTTCAATTTCTGCATTTCTCGATGTTTTCTTCAGAAATAGCTATGAGCATGTATACTTAAATGATCTTGTTTACGCTGTTTCTTTCAAATATGAATGCATGTTTAGGAATTCTTAGTTGCTCCTGTATCCCATTCATCCATTTCTCCTCTTTTTCAGCATGATGAAATGATTCTCCTTTGCCTTTCATCCCTGATTTTCATTCCGTACTTTCAACAGATTGATAATTGTATCCTGTGTGGCTATCCCGCTCCGTATCCCCTTGTGACCAAGTAAACGCAAGCAAGCCTCAATCCGTGACTCCATGCCCAATGGTTCGAAACTTATCACACCTTACCTTGCCTCTTTGTTCGAGAATCCTACCTCCCATCCAATCACAAACAAAACTCCCTTGAAGCCAGAAAGCTAGCCTAAAATCACCAACAAAAGTTGAATCATAAAGAGAGAGCCCTCTCTGATTGCAAGTGGGCTAGAACCTGCAATCCAAAGATTGGTTTGTGGTTACCTCGGCCGTATCCCTATAAGGAGCCTAGGGACAACCTGAGTGATAACAGAACCCACGTACATACGTGACTATGATGAAAGAAAACTGCATATATTCAGTCAAATAGCTTTAAATATAAATTATCATTTGTTAATTCTTAACTAGTGCATCATCACTTCATTAAAACATCTACTAAGCAGAAACTATGAGTAGTAGAGAGCATATAGATCATCAACACATAAGAAACACATCAACACACATGAACGCCAAAATTTTATGTGGAAACCCAATGTGGGAGAAAACCACCACCAATGTCATCTCTGTCTTTTTTTTTTAAATAATCTTCTTACAATCTTGTATTGTTGCGAACTTTAACCAGTATGCAGGCTCCCACCTACAAAAGCTACAACCTTCTTTCACTTTCTAGCTATTACTAGAAGGGAGCTACAACCCCCTTTCTGAAGACTATTATCCTCAACTTTTTATGGATCACTTTTTAGAATGTTTCAAAATGGATCCATTTTCAACTATTCTGAAATAAATTACTCAAATACTGACCCAACTAAATCATCAAATCAACCAATGTAACCAATGCAACTAGATCAAACTAGATAAGAACAAATCATGCCAAGGCATATCCACTCACCAATATACCAAGCCAAACATTGTTACCCATCATAGAAACCAACCTCTACCACTGCAAATCCTAATCAAGGATACATTAGATTGTATACGCTATTGTTCTTAATCATACTTGCATATGTACACACTTCTCATGAAGCATAACCCACGTATAGATCTCAAAAATGTTGAAAACCTGAATTTGAATCACTGTCACACTAAAACAATCATTGCATCACATATTAAACCCATCACAGATCATAGAACCAAATACAGATCATTATACAACAACATCATCACTTAGTTAACATTTCATTCCACAATTTATTCAACCCAAACAGTACTGTCAAAGAGAGATCATTATGGGAGAGACATCATTGACAAATAGCAACAAACATATATGAACTAATCAACCATCATTAACAGTTCATGATTCAAAATCCTAGCACTTTTATGTGAATTTTATAAATAAAACTTGCGTATGTACGTGTTTTTAATAATTCACACCTTTTGTAAAATATATACCAGACCCCCTTGAAGTAGATTTGTGTACGTATGTGACCTTTCTAAAGAAAAATTGCATACAAATTTGTAATTACTAAATCATTCCTTTGCCGTAACCACAAAACATATTTCATGACCCTTACTATTATATGTTCATGTCAAAATATCATTACCATCACATATTTATGATTGTTAGTCACAATCATAAAGGATCAAGCAAGCATGTTTATTAGTCACTACAATGCTTTCAGATCTATCCAATCTGAACCTCCTTCATGCTTCTTGGTGCACACCTATTTCAGATCAAACCATTCATTCATAACCCATAACTTGCACACCTAGCACTTTGATCTCCAACTCCTTATATAGCTTATGCCTTAGCCAATACCTTAGGCCAATCCATAGTTATGCCAATGGTATTCTTTGACAGGATCAAATATTTGTTGTCGCACTCATTACTATGGGCCAATACCATGGTAAAGACACCTGATATTGAGAATGTTATGGTGTGGAGATTGTACTTGACTTTGCTTCACCATACCTATGTATGTACGTGGTCTTTTTTCATAGGACCCGCATATATATTCCTTCACTTTACCTTTATCATTCCTTTGTCTCTGAACCAATACTCCTTTTTCCAAGCTCTTTGTCACATCTATACTAGCCTGTATACTCATCCTACTACCATCATGTTGACAATTTTATCAAGTAGGTTGTCATCAAGGACAACACATTAGTCATAATTCTAACAATATCCACCTTTGGACTTGATGGAAACCACTTTGGTGTTTGGTTACCACCACCTATGAATACATGTAAACACATATGTATACATTCCAAGCGTCTTTCCCAAGTCACCAAGCATTCTCAAAACACCAAGCTTCTCTCCCCCCTTTGACATCAAGGGAAAAGGTTTGACCAATGCTGAAGATAAGCATTGTAGATCTGATGTTGTTGAATATGAGCACTTACCATGCTCCCTCAAAGCATATGTTGAAACTTGAAGAAGATATACAAATAAGTACATGATGTTATGACTCATCCAAATATGGCTTTTCTTATCATCAAGGACTCATGTTGACATCAATCACCCAATGTAGTGGGGTTACATATTTGACTCAATATTACATCAAGTTCCCAAAACAAAGGGGTTACATACATAATTGACTTGACTGGATATTACAATTTTACATCATAGGTCTTTATATGACCTTTACATCAAGAGACAAATATGACATTTAAAACCAAAATCAAAACCTCAATAGAGAGGTAGCAAGAGCATGATGGTCATCAGCAACCATCATTCACTATATAATAATTTTTACTATGATCATCTAATAGTAGAAATATTATCATCATTATGCAATGAGGAATGCTCAAGAAGTCATAATGCCAACAATGCACTATTAGAAATAAATTCTCCCCCCTAAACCTGTGTCGTTTGTTCAATTTTAGGACTGATCATATTCACAGTAAAGTCATCAAAGCAACTTCATCAATCAATAAGACCATCAAAGCAGTAATGGTATATAACAACCATCATAAGCCAATATTACTTCTAAGTTTCATTTGAGCAACAATAGATTGTAACCAGTCAACATCAAAAGCAGAGAGCCATAAAGCCACTGATTGAAATATATTATAACCTCCCCTTGAGTTTGTCCCATAGTTTATTCTTCATAGAGAAACATATGCTACTATCTAGAACCAAACTTGTGTATATACATGATTGTACCTCATGTGATCCGTGTGCAAAAAATAAATTGTAGTAATTTCAATCTCAACTCCTCCTGAATATGAAAGATCTTTCAGAATAATTAACAAAGTGATGAGGCAAATACCACTCCTACTTTATGTCTTAGATATTCAAAGGAATCACGTGGAAGTGGAATTGTAAATATATATGCAACTTGTTCCTTTGAGGGAACATATTCTAGTCTAACCTTTTGTTCAAGCACTTGTTCTCTCATAAAGTGATATTTGACTGGAATATGCTTGGTTTTTGAGTGCATGATAAGATCTTTAGAAATAATTATGGCACTATTATTATCACACAAAATAGGTATAGGTTGAGGACAAGTGATTTAAATTTCTTTCAATGTTTGCATCCATAGAAGTTGAGTGCAGCAAGATGCAACAACAACATATTCTACCTCAACAGTAGATAAAGCAATGGAGCTTTGCTTTTTTCTAAACCATGAAACCAAGAAATCCCAAATAAAATTCTCCTCCCCTAGTTCTCTTTCAATCATCAATATTACCTGCCCAATCTACATTTGTGTAAGAATAAAGTGAAAAATTCTTTGTAAATACTTGAATATTATCTTGACTGCATGGAGATGAGTTTCTTTAGGATTTGCTTGAAATCATCCAACAATCCCAACTGCATGCATAATATATGGCCTTGTGCTTGTAAGGTAGAGTAAGCTCTCGATCACATGTATGTATTCTAGTTAGTTTACTGAAGGAGAATCATCATGTGAACTAAGATTACATCTTGTTAACATGGGTGTGCATATAGTCTTGTAGTCTTCCATTCCATATTTCTTCAAAATCTGCTTGAGGTACTTGGTTGTGAGAGAAAGATACCATTCTTTGATTGCTGAACCTAAAGACCAACAAAGTATGTTAGTTCATCAAGCAAGGAAATTTCAAATTCTTGTTGCATAACTGGAGAAAATCCTTGACTCATAGATTCTTCATTGCTTCCAAATATGATGTCATCAACATAAACAACAACTATAAAAAATTTATCTTTATCCACACACACACACACACACACACACACACACACACACACACATATATATATATCTACAAACCCCTTGGTGAAACCTAGTTGTTGAAGATACCTGTCAAGACAATAATACCATGCACCTGGGGCTTGTTTTAGCCCATATAGAGCCTTCTTAAGTTTGCAAACAATATTTTTATCATTTCCTAGAATGAACCCTTCAGGTTGTTCAATATAAACTTCTTCTTCTAGATCCCCATTTAGAAATGTAGATTTAAAATCCATTTGATATACTTTAAAGTTATGAAATCTTGAAAATGCAAGGAAAATTCTTATGGCTTCAATCTGGCTATAGGTGCAAATGTTTCTTCAAAGTATATTCCTTCTTGTTGAGCATAGCCTTTGCATACGAGTCTTTCTTTGTGTCTAATTACCTCTCCATTTTCATTCAGTCTTTTTTTGAATACCCATTTTGTCGCAATAACATTTTTATCATGAGGTCTTAGTACTAGTTCCCATGTATGGTTCTTTTCTATTTGATCAAGCTATTCATTCATAGCCTTAACCCGACATTCATATTTTCTTACTTGATTTAGATTTTTAGGTTCAATAGCGGATAGTAAGGCTAGATAACTAGAAGTTCCAACAAGATTTCTTCTAGTTTGTACTCCAACTTCCTTTCCACCTATAATTTCATATTCTGTATGATTTTTCTAAACATATCTTGAAGGAGTCTTTTATGATTCTTCCATGCTTTCAATTCCTTCTTCTGGTGCTTCATTAATTTCCTCTCCTACATCCTTTTGGATTGTTGTAGGAACAAGTTCATCATTTGTTGGTGCTTCCCTTTTGGTACCTATGGATGCTTCATCAATTACAACATCAATGAATTCAACAATCTTTTGAAGCATTTTATTATAGCACTTATATCCTTTGCTTCTAGAGGAGTATCCAAGGAGAATTCCTTCATCAACTCGAGATTCATACTTTCCAAGTTTATCATCATTATTCTTTATGTAACATTTTCTTCCAAAAACTCTACAATGTTTGATAGTTGGAGGATTACCAAAACATAGTTCATAAGGATTTTTATCATTGTTTACCCAAATATGAGCCTTGTTGAGGATATTTATGGTTGTATGTGTTGCTTCTCCCTAGAAGGTATGAGTTGTTCCAGACTCATCAAGAATGTCATGTTCCATTTGTTGGATAGTTTTGTTCATTCTTTTTGCCACTCTATTTTGTTGAGAAGTTTTAGCTATAGAAAAATTCCTTTTGATACCATGTTGTTCACAAAAGTTGAAAAAATCATCTGATATAAACTCTCCTCCTCTATCAGATCTAAGACATTTAATTTTTAAATCTAACCCATTTTATATTAGAGCTTTGAAGACCTTAAATTTATAGAATGCTTCATCTTTAAGTTTCAATAAGCCAATACAACACTTTCTAGTAAAATCATCAATGAATAATATGAAGTATTGTTCACCTCGAGGAGAATTATTTCTCATAGGACTGCACAAATCAATATGAATAAGTTCAAGTGGCTTACTTGAAGTAACTTCTTTAACATTGAACTGAACTCTGGTTTTCTTACCAAATTGATATGATTTTCATATGTTGTTTTTTGGCAGAGAGATATTAGGCAAGTCACGTACTGCTCCCATTATTCTTGACTTGTGTAATTGAGTGAAGCTTAGATGTCCCAATATTTTGTGCCAAAGCTAAGTTTCTTCTGATTTTCTCAAGTAACAATGCTCTTGTTCGCCTTCCAAGACATAGACATTACTTGGATTCCTTGCTCCCTTTATTATGATCTTACCTGTATCTAGATTTTGTACCACACGATTCTTTGATCTGAAAACAACCTCATGTCCTTGGTCACACATTTAACTAAGTCTCAACAATTTATGTCTTAATCTATCAACAAACAAAACATTTCTAGCTTTAACTTTATCCTTTAACAAAACAGTTCCCTTTCCTTTGATAGCAGCAGGTGAGTTATTTCCAAAGGTTACACTCTTTTCTTTATTTATTTTATTAAAGGACATAAGCTTATCTTTATCACATGCCATATGCTTTGAGCATCCACTGTCAATATACAAATTATTTTCTTGATCTCCTGCATACAAAGTTAAACCATAATTTTCATATTTTATGGTTTTCTTTTTCCATACCTTGGATGTTGTTGCCTTTTTCTGAGGGGTTGGCCTCATTATGCTTCTACATTTAGTTTCTCTATGCCCAAATTTATTGCACAAGGAAAATTTTGTTTCATCTTTGAGAGGTGAGAAAGTATTTGATCCTGCTTCCCTTTCCTGAGAGTTGGAATTTTGTTGACTACCTCTCTTTACTGCATTGAGATAGCTTCATGTATCTATTTTAGAAGATTTTATAGTCTTTGATGATTCTCCATTGTATCCAAGCCCTGTTTTATTAGAGAGTGTTTTATTTTGATGATTTCTTCTAAGGTTTCAAATCCTTTAAAAAAATCTAAAGTATAGACCTTTTGTTTACTTAAGTTCCTTTCTTAGACTTACTATTTCTAATTCTAACCTTTCATTATGCCTCTCCTTTTCTAGAATTTGTTTCTTCAATGCTTCTTATGCTAATTTAACTTCTTCTAGATGAATTTTAAGCTGAGTTATTTCTTCAACATCCAAAAAAAAATCATCATACTCATCAATGCATTTATCTTAAAATTCCATAAGTAATTTATATTCTTGATTAGAATCACCCTCTTCACCATTTGAAATACCATCACTATCTTTGTGTGTGTAGAAACTTTTCTTGTTTTCAAACCTTCCTCTAAAATTTACTTTTGTAGAATTTTTCCCTTTCTCATGGTTTTCTTTATAAGGGAATTTAGCATCATTATGACCAATTCTTCCACAAGAAAAGCATTTGAAAGGAAACTTACCTCTAAATCTACCAGTTCCTACTTGGAGTTTCTTTACAAAGTTCGTCTCTTCTTCATCTGATTCATAACTTGATTCCTTATGCTCCTTATTCTCTTTTCCTTTAGAAGTAGCTTTGAATGTTGCTTCTCTAATATCTAACAGACCCCCTTTTCTCATTTCATAAGTTGTTAAGATCACATGAGGTTGGTGTTACAAGTCTATTTGGGAAAATCACTCCCCACATTTAGATCAGTACAATTAGGGCTCATCAAACCTTAATTCAATTGTTACATGCCCTAGAAAAGTCATCACATTGAATGCTTCCTTCTATGAAAGTTTCCTGGCCTAAATCCTTGCTAAAATGCCTCCTTGGGACACCAATGCAGCCTTGGTCAGGGGTAATTGCACTGTAGAGCAAGTAGACCCATTCAGGCCTACACCGCAATGCACTTAGGCCCTCTTTGACCTGTTTTGGGTGAGATTGAGCAAAATTTGCATAGGGTTTTCGGAATATTCCTTGATTCTAGATGATTCTAGAAGGATCCCATCTCTTATCTCCTCCTATGAGCTCGAAATTGGATAGGCTAAGGAGCCATTAACCTCCTATCCTCTCATCCCTTGCTCCATGGAAACTAACTCCAAGTTTGGAAGGCCATTCAATACCCTCATTTATGACAAAACCACCTCCATTTCCTATAAATTAAGCATTCATCATAGTGATCAGGGGGCTAGAATCTGAAGTTTGTAAGGAAATTCTGTTGGTTTGAGAATTGAGTTCATGTCAAGCAATGTTATGCTGCTGGATTGGTGTGCTTTTGATGTGGCGAAGGTTGGACTGAAGCTGGAGGAGTGGCACAGGATCAAACTGTATTGGGTGAACCTCGTCCTTCTACATTAATAAAGAGTTTATTCCTTTTCTCATATTCTTATTCATATCTATGATGATTATGTGTTTCAATGTCTTCGATTCCATTGGTTTATAGTAGGTAGATCATGTATGCTTTGATCGTTTCTTGTTTCTGTTTCTCTTGAAAAAGGTACCAATTGAGCGGATTTACTTCAAGTGGGAGTGACAAGAGCAGTTCAAAAGAGATCAAGGAAGTCAAAGAATACAAGTAAGTTCCTTCATCTCATCTATCTACTATAAGAAAAGGTTAAACTACTTTCTTTCTGTTGTTCTAGGTGTAGCTACCCACCTATGGAAAATGTGTTTATCCATAGATGCAAATTCCATATAACAAATTGGCGACGATACTGGGGAACGACTGTCATTCCTGGTGGATTACCCTCATCATGTTACACCCTAGTAGACTTTGCTTGACTTATTTGATATTATTTCAATCTTTTTGAAGTGTTTTTGACCAAAAAGTGTGCTTGAATGTCTCTTGATTTGACTCTCTGGCACCAACGCAGTGTTGGTCTTAACACAGTGCAATGTAAAGCGACCCTAGCTTAGAGACAATGCATTGCAGCACACTGTCTCCCACTCTGGCCTGTGTTGATCCCTATTAGGCTAAAAAACCCACCTTTGGCTTGATTCTTCCAAAGTTGCTTATGTTTTTGTCTATTGAAAGATCAATGTTTCTTATGGTTCTGAAATCAAGTTGTATTTATCCTCCTAGCCCTACTTTGGCCTTGATTATTTAGTGTTTCTTAAATTATTTCTTTATCATTATCAATTCATTGTCAAAGTTAGCTTATAGTTGATTAATCTTTTCTAAAAAGGAAGTGTCATAAAGTCTTCATTTCTTTGAAGAGGAACTGTCATAAAGTCTTCATTTCTTGCGAAAAGTATTGATTGATTGTATGTGCATTTAGTTTCCTTTTGTTAATCTAAACATTAAGGGAAATGAAAAGAAAAACTTGCATTATGCATTTAGAGGTTTGTGTGTGCTTGTAGGAATAGTATAGGGAAAGTTTCATTAGATGTGTCTTATGCTCTTTGGTTAAACATTCTGATTGATCTATCCCTTATAGTTAAGGTTTTCATTGTTCAATTAAAATGAAAAGAATGTTTCTCATCATAGTTGCATTCTATGAATTTCAAAGACATCGTGTGGTGAACCTGAAAGACAAACTCCTAAGCAATATCAACTTAAAAGTTATCTCAATTAACCTAATGGAGCATTGTCACTTAACGCATAACATTTAGAGGTTCTAGGCTAGAGACATGTTCCAACATTGTAAAACATAGAAGTTGTAGTTAATTTTCTATGATACATTCTGAGTGTGATACCTCATTCTGTACGTAAGTATATCGTAGCTCGTCCATGTACCTTCAGGTATATAGGGCGGTGTTATAGTACGAAAAATATAAAGGAATGCTCTCACTGTGCGGTTTCACATTAGACAACGCTAACATGGATTGGGCCTCCACTTACTTTCAGATATATATGGGAGGACTACATTAGGTTTCTATCCATCCTTAGGTAACCAAGTCGGTCACCTTGTATACTGTGATACACCAAAAAAAACATTCGGGGATATTGTCTTCACGTATGTTAAGTCCTTGGTTTACTGAGGCAGTGTATGGCAGTTCATAGTTACTTGGTAATCCTTTTGCCTAGATTATCCCTCTTTTGTTTTGTTATGTTATTTTGATTAAAATAAAATTAATTGACCATGAATAACATCCTCCCGTCACTCCTTACTTGATCTTAGGTTGAGACATATGGCAACAACTTCAGAGTCCACCTATCAAGGAATTCCTTTTGATGGGAATCCTAGTCCTTTTCCTCCTTTCAGAAATATTAGTGCTCCTTATATGGCTACATTGTCAGTTTTGGGACTTACCATCGGCTTTCTAGTATGGTTGTTCTCAACCACCTTGGCCCAGCAACTGAATATTCCTACAACTAGACAAAATCAACCTCTAGTTGATCCTAAAGTTGACCCTTTACCTTCTTCATCGGTTGTTTCTTCCTCCCCTTCTTCCTCTTCTCTTGGTGAAAGTATTGACACTAGTAACCACGTGGATAAGAAGAAGAAGAAAGGGAAGAAGAAGAAGAAAATTCAGCAAGGGGGAAACCAAGCAACCATTACTTCAAATGAAACATTTGATGAGAAATCATTTGATAAGCCTCACAAACTTCGATATCCTTGCAAACTTTGTACGGGAGACCATCTTCTTCGAAATTGTTTTGGTATTCCTCAGATCTTAGAAGAATGGTCTTCTCATTCAAATCATCATATGTCATCAACTTATGGAGATCATACTGGTGACACACCATCAACTAGTGGTAGTAAAGTTCATGGAAAGAAGGATAAAGTTAAGTTTCCCTATAGTTTGTGTGAAGGGAATCACCCCATTCACCTTTGTCCCTATCTGGATGAAGCCCAAAAAGTATTGGATAACCGTCCTACTTCTCCACAATGACTTCCATCAGGTTACAGGAGGCTCTCTCTTAATCTTTCACCAGTTAATGAAGTGACTGACCCAAATCAATCGTCAGGCAAACCCACTCTCTCTAAATGTGAATCCCATGAGTCTATACCCAACCAATCACAGTTCAAGGAAATAGTTGACCCGATTTCACCTGCAGTTAATTGTACCTTTCTCGTAGAGAGTGAGTATGATACCACTTAGGTTCTTTTTCATTTCTTCAGATTCCAATGAGCTTGGAGGCAACCCTCTTGTTCCATCAAGACAGGAGGAACATCTTCCCATTCTTGTAACTCAAGGGGCTCATTCTCCTGTTCTTACAGTACCCCCTCCAAGTAGTTTGGTCACTTCCTTTGATTGAAATCGACTAGCAGGATGCCGTATTCCTTCTTATGTGCCTTTCCAAATCATAGTATAGGTTTATAATATGATTGTATCTAGCACTATTATAGATGAAGGTGCATTTGTGAGTATCCTTTCCTCCACTTCTTGGAAAGCGCTCGGTTTTCCGCCACTTGTGCTTGTTACCCAAAATATGTTGGCTTTTAACAGAGGAACCAGTCAACCATTGGGGATCCTTCCTCAGTTTCCTATTACTTTTTGAGCGAAAATTGTTTATCTCAATGTGATGGTAGTCCTAGGCCCTTTAGATTACAATTTACTTCTTGGGCATGATTATGTTTATGACATGGGAGTTATTGTTTCAACACTCTTTCGAGTGATGTGTTTCTCACATGAAGGAAGAATTGTCACCATTGACCAGCATTCATTTCCCAATCCAAATATGGCTTCCAGTCAACCATCTTCCCTAAATGGTCCTTTTGTCCCAATGGTATCTTCCCCACCACGGGTCAATTATGTGGCAACCCGTTCGATGCCTACATCAACTGAAGATCAATTCTGTGACGTTGTGCATTATGTACTGGGGGCATTAGAACCAGATCTCTCTAATGGATCCCTTGCTACGTATCCCTTCCAGAGAATTGTTATCCCATCTAATGAGAACCTCTTGGAAGTCATGACCTCTTATGGGTCGTGATCAAGGAACATGAGGATAGTTCTTTTACTGTGTCAACCTCATTAAAAAATGAAATAGGTCCATGAGGATAGTTCTTGGTCTTGTGTCAACCTCATTAAAAAATGAAACAAAGGGTATGAGCATAATTCCTTGTCTTGTGTCAAGCTTGTTAAAAAATGAAACAAGGAATATGAGGATAGTTCTTTTACTACGTCAACCTCATTAAAAAATGAAACAGGTTCTGGAGCATAGTTCCTTGTCTTGTTTCAAGCTCATTAAAAAATGAAACAAGGTTCCCTAGAGCAAAGTTCCAATTTGAGTCTTTGATTAGATCTCGTAAAATCCCAATTGAGTCTTTCACTTGATCTTGTAAATGAAACTTCTTTCCATCCACCTGATAGCCATGAGTAGTCTACTTAGGTGAATGTAATGAAGCTTGGGGGGCATGCACCTAGAATCAAGTCATCATGTTGGGGGCATGTAAACCAATCTCAAGCATAGTTTTTCATGGTTCAAGCTTGTGAAAAAATGAACCCAACTTGTGTAAACATGAATCCAAGCATAGTTTTCCATTTCAAGCTTGTGTAAATATTAAACTGAATCCAAGCATAGTTCCTTATGGTTCAAGCTTGTGTAAAAATGAACCCATCTCCATTTTAACCCTCGTGATTGTCATTCTATCAACCTCTTTCATCATAAGAGCCTTGGTTTTTTCTCCTTCCATCGTCACTATCTACTTGGCCGATCATACACTTTCACTTGGTTGTTTACCCTTTTTGAGGAACAATTGCAATGACTGGTCTTATTAGCCAGCCTCTTCACATAAATCAACATGTTTTGAGAAGTTCCAACATCACCAGAACCAGTTGCTATCCTTGACACCACTCATTCCTCTAAGCAGAGTCCTCTTTAAGCTCTTTTCAAACTCTTGAAACATGAAAATATTGCCGAGCGCTTGTCCTTTTCAACTTGTAAATGGATTGGAAATGACATCTACTCAATATAAATTTAACCCTTTTCCAGAATGAGATAGATTACTTACGAAAAAGGAATACATTAATCGAACATGGTCAATAGGTTGTCTCTTGTATTATTTTACGCTTTTTCGGACTTGAGAGACAAATTTACAAAAAAGAACTTGTGGAGTTTTCTTTTTGTCCCTTTTCAAACTCTCTAAACATGAAAAGGACCAAGTTATCATTATAGTTAAACCCATTAAAACATAAAATAGCGACAAACTTCTCCATCATGACAAGGTCAAGTTTCACCTTCGCTAGACTCGTTAAAACATCACATAGCAATGGATTCACCCGAAGGGTGGAATTATACTACAAGCATATGTTATCCACCTCAATCTTGTTAAAAAATAAAGAGGTACTGGTTAGCAATGACTGGGGAAAATGGGAAAAGGGGTAAATCACTTTATGGTAGCAATTCGCTCTTAAACATGACACTTTCACTTAATCTCTGTGACTATTTGGGTTGGGTTATCTGCTTGATGGTTATCATACCTATGGTCTATCAAACCATCCATCACTTTAGTTTTGGGTCAATGTTGCCAATTCATTTAGTGTCGCTGACATGTTCAAGAGGTCACTCAGTAAACTTCATCCTTTTGCAATACTCATAAACTTTCATTTTCATGACCGCGATTCTTGAACCTTGTGTCGTCAGTCAAATTTTTTCTTCAAAATCATTACACCCATTTCGTGTCATTGATGGGGGACACATCAAGGCCCTCCTGTGATGATTTGCTTCTTGTCAACCTCAGCACATTATCCAAGAAGTTGACTTAGAAACACCCTTCCAATACCTTGAGGCTTGCATACATCAATGGTAATTTTCTCGCTTCCGGCAACAGATTGACACCACTGACCTTCGACTGAAAGACTTTGTATGGTGTTCGACATCAAAACATTTATTCACACCATGCAGAATGTACTGTGGTACCTTGAGAATCATTATCATTATCGGTGATCTCTCTCGCATCTGTTAATGGCTTACATCATTGGCTGGTAATCAGATGATATCTTCCCATGTTCAACTTCTGATCACATTTGCACATGGTTAGACTCATACTTGAGCGAACGATTGGACAAGATAGAAGACCCCAGATCTAGTTTCATCCATCCCGGTTGCGATTTGAGGAGAGTACTAAATCATTTGTACGATGGATTTACACGAATGGTAATCCTATCATGGGTCTACATCTGTAGACGACTATCTATGTACATGTAATGAAAATTTTATATGCTGAGTATGGGTATGCCTTCCCTCAGAAATTCATGAAAAAATTCAAAATATCATGATGTTATGTATTGTAATCGATGTAGGTCACCATCCACTTCAGATCCTCTCTGTCACGTCGTAAAGCATATCACTTGACTTTATCATTTTCAACTTCATGTTTTAGGGAGAAATTGTTACAGGTCTATTTGGGCACATCACTCTTGACATTCAGATCAGTACAATTAGGGCTCATCAAACCCTAATTCAGTTGTTACATGCCCTAGACAAGTCATCACATTTAATGCTTCCTTCCATGAAATTTTCCTAGCCTGAAGCCTTGTTGAAATGCCTCCTTGGGACACCAGTGCAACCTTGGTCAGGGGTAACTACACTGCAGAGCAGGTAGGCCCATTTAGGCCTACACTGTAGTGCACTTAGGCCCTCTTTGACCTACGTTGGGTGATATTGAGCAAAATTTGCATAGGGTTCTAGGAATATTCCTTGATTCTAGGTGATTCTAGAAGGATCCCATCTCTTATCTCCTCCTATGAGCTCAAAATTGGATAGGCTAAGGATCCATTAACCTCTTATACTCTCATCTCTTGCTACATGGAAACTAAATCCAAGTTTGGAAGGCCATTCAATACCCTCATTTGACAAAAACACCTCCATTTCCTATACATTGAGCACTCATCATAGTGATCAGGGGGCTAGAATCTGAAGTTTGTAAGGAAATTATGTTGGTTTGAGAATTGAGTTCATGTAAAGCAATGTTATGCTACTGGATTGATGTGCTTTTGATGTGGCGAGTGTTGGACTGAAGCTAGAGGAGTGGCACAGGTTCAAATTGTATTGGGTGAAACTCTTCCTTCTACATTAATAAAGAGCTTATTCCTTTTCTCATATTCTTATTCATATCTATGATGGTTATGTGTTTCAATGTCTTTGATTCCATTGGTTTATAGTAGGTAGATCATGTATGCTTTGATCATTTCTTGTTTTTGTTTCTCTTGACACAGGTACCAATTGAGTGGATTTAGTTCAAGTGGGATCAACGGGAGCGATTCAAAAGAGATCAAGGAAGTGAAAGACTACAAGTAAGTTCCTTCATCTCATCTATCTACTATAAGAAAAGGTTAAACTACTTTATTTCTGTTGTTCTAGGTGTAGCTACCCACCTAGGGAAAATGTATTTATCCGTATATGAAAATTCCATATAACAACTCATCAACAGTAAGGTTATTTAAATATTGCAATTCTTCAATGGTAGGGACTTTCAAATCGAATTTTGGAGTTAGAGATCTTAGCATTTTCTCAAAAAGCATTGATTATTTTACTTCATCCCCAATATTTCTCATTGAAATAACTATCTCATCTACCCTAAGAAAGAAACTTTCAATACTTTCATCATTATGCATTCTGAGGGTTTCATATTGAATTCAAAAGGTTTGAAGTTTGGCACTCTTTACCATACTGTCACCGTCATAACTCTGGATGATCTTGTACCATATAGCCTTTGCGGTATTAAAATGCATGACCTTTACAAACTCTGTTCTATCAAGCTTCCCAACAGAGCATTGACAACCTTTACATTAGTCTCATATTTTTTCTTTTATGCTTCATTTGTGGGAATGGAGGATGAACACTGATAGCCTCCTTCAATTATTTCCCAAAGATTTTCTCCAAGTGACTGCAGATAATCTCTTGTTCTTACTTTCCAGAAACCAAGTTGGATCCATTAAAAAATGGTGGCCTGATAGATGCTACTCCCTCTTGATTTATGATCTCGATGAATCTTCCTTCAAGAGATCAAGCTTCTTCTAAAGGACCTGCTCTTAAACAATTGTTAGGAAAAAATACTAAGGGGTGGGGTGGGGGGGGAGGGGGGGGGTGGGAAGGGTTGAATCAATATCTTAAAAAAATTACTTCAACTTTACTTCTCTTATTCCAATTTCTATAAACGACTGTTATTTCGTGAACCCACGTACATACACGACTATGATGAAAGTAAATTGTGTATATCCAGTCAACTAGATTTAGATATAATTTATCATTTGTTAATATTTAACCAATGCATCATTACTTCATTAAAACATATATTAAGCAGAACCTATGAGCAGTAGAGAGAAGATAGACCATCAACACATAAGAAACACATCAGCACACATGAACACCAATATTTTAGGTGGAAACCTAATGTGGGAGAAAACCACCATTGTTGTCATCTCTATCTTATATATATATCTTACAATATTATATGGGTGCATACTTTAACCAGTATGCAGGCTCCTCCCTATAGAAAGCTACAACCTACTCTCATTTTCCAGATCCTATTGGAAGGGAGCTATAACCCCCTTTCCGAAGACTATTATCCTTAGCTTTTTATGGATCATTTTTCAGAATGTTTCAAATTGGATCCACTTTTGACTATTCTGAAATCAACTACTCAAATACTAACCTAGTTGAATCATAAAATCAACCAATGTAACCAATGAAACTAGATCAAACTAGATCAAAATATATCATGCCAATGTATAGCCACTCACTAATATACCAAGCCAAACATTGCTACCCACCATAGAAACCAATTGCTACCATTTCAAACCCTTATCAAACATACGTTAGAATGCATACTCTATTATTCTTAATCATACATGCATATGTACATGCTTCTCCTGAAGCATACCCACGTCTAGATCTCAAAAATGTTGAAAACCTGAATCTAAATCAGTGTCACACTGAAACAATCAATGTATCACATACTAAACCCATCACAAATCACATAACCAAATATAGATCATTATACAATATCATCATCACTCAGTTACCATTTCACTCCAAAATCAGTTCAACCCAAATAGTATTGTCAAACAGAGATCATTATGAGAGAGACATCTTTGACAGACAACAACAAACATATCTGATCTAATCAACCATCATTAATAGTTCTTGCTTTAAAACCCTAGTAGTTTTATGCTAATTTTATAAAGAACACCCATGTATGTACTCACTTTTAATATTTCACACCTACGTACAGATTCTGAAATTTTGCAAAATACATACACGACTCCCTTGAAGTGGATCCGCATATGTACGCAACATTTATGAAGAAAACCTATATAAAGATATGTAATTATTGAATCATTCTTTCATTGCAACCACAAAACATATCTCGCGACACTTACTATCACACATTCATGTCATAATATCATTACCATCACATATTTATCATTGTTAGTAATAATCATAAAGGATAAAGCAAGCATGTTTCTTAGTCACTACAATGCTTTCAGATCTATCCAATCTAAAACTCCTTCATGCTCCTTGGTGCACACTTGTTTCAGATCAATCCATTCATTCATAACCCATAACTTGCACACCTAGCACTTTGATCTCCAACTCCTTATATGGCTTAGGCCTTAGCCAATACTTTAGGTCAATCCCATAGTTATGTTGATGGTATTCTTTTTCGGGATAAAATATTTTTTGTCGCGCTCATTCCTATGGTCCAATACCATGGTAAAGACCCCTGTTATTGAGAATACTATGGTGCAGAGTTTATACATGACTTTGCTTCACCATACCCGTGTATGTACATTGTCTTTGTTCACAGGACCCACATATATTTTCTTACACTTTACCTTTACCATTCCTCTATCTTTGAACTGATATTCCTTTGTCCAATCTCTTTGTCACATCTGTACTAGCCTGTATACTCATCCTTCTACCATCATGTTGACATTTTTATCAAGTAGGTTTCCATGAAGGCCAACAAATTAGTCATACTGCCAATAATTGGAGCATGGATGGAAGCCCTAGTGAAAATTTCATGTAATAAAGGTTAATAAAGGAAATATAAGACCACAATTAAGGGACACTTATTCCAAGTTGAATGTTGGGAAAAGATATCCTAGTGGGCATCACTGGATGTGTGTTTAGGATAAGGAAAATTGGCAAGGGCATTAAAAGGAAAAAGGCATTTTTGGTACATTTATTTATGAAAATAAAGGAAATTAGGAGAAAAATAACGTGAAAGGTCACAAGTTGTATGTGAGGAATAAATTGAAGAAAAATAATGGAAAATGAAGAAAATAGGGGCCTCATTCATAAAAAGGCTTCTAAGGATCAGTTGGTAACCTTTTATCAATTCAAGTTTGGAGCTCACTCATTATTCTTTCTCTCTCTCTCTCACTCTTGGTCACTTAAATTTTTCTTGGAGCACTCTAGTTTGGAGCAAATGAAAGGGAAAGCAAGGAAATAAAAGGAAAATAAAGCAAGGATCAAGGAAAGGAAAGCAGGACTCAAGCAGCTTCAACAGGAATATTTGCAAGTAACATTTTGCATGTGTGATTTCCTAACTGGTTTGGACATGCCTGGATTTGCATGTTGGTATATGGTTCTCTTAATGTTGTTGGCATGGTTTTGTCGGGTTATGACAATGGATTTCAGCCTAGCCTAGCCTTTTTCTAGATTCCATGGTATGTTGGGATGTTATTTCATTTTTTAAGTTTTGGAATTGTTGGATGGATTTCAGAATCCAAGGAGGATGTGGTCTCAAGTTCCATTCCCAAAGGCTTAGGAAGCCCTTGACCAGTTTTGGCAGGATACATAGTAAAGCCCGAGGGAGAAGTCTTGGTTTAGGGCCTAGTGATCCAGTTTGGATTGTGTAAAGCCTAAGAGACTAGTCTTAGTTTAGGGCCTAGTGATCCAGTTTGGATTGTGGTAAAGCCTGAGAGACAAAGAGAAGGAAAATTCCTCAAAGATAGTGATGGATTCCAAATGACATTCCAAGTTCAATTTAGTTGTGATTGGTTTTGGTGTGATCAAGGTTTGATGAGGGTGGAGGTGGTTTAACCTCTAGATTCCCTTGGTTGCTCTTGAATTGGTTGTTCTATGAGATCCTGCATTCATGCTTGTAATATGGCATGGGGTTGACTAGCTTAAAGAGATATTTGGTTTAGCCATGTCTATGGTTGGGTGGTATGTGGAAGTCCCAAACCTGGTCGGATTTGCCTATGATTAATAAAAGCTAAGTTCTCTTACTTTTGCATTGATTTATATGTGGATTTAATGGCTGCCATATCTCTGATAATTATATTGTTTTATGTTGGTTATAAGCATGGTTGATTGACTAGTTTATGTCATGGTTATTTCATATATTTACTTGTAATTGTTAAATGGATGGATGCAAGACCTAGTTAATGATGTAGTAGTTCAATGGAGAAGGAGGTTATCCTTCTAGTTATGTTTCATAAGTTTTTCAATCGTTTATGTTCTATCTTATATCCTAGACCTGTAGGTTGTATTGATGCCAAGCATTTGACAGATTGTTAGTCCTAGTTGGGGATGCTCAGGCCTAGTCCTGAGGGTGATTTTTGATTGATCATCATTTTTATTATGTTTTTAATGAATTCTGGAATTTTAAACAAGTTATGGACAAAGCCTAGGACTCTAGGCTAGAAAAGTGGCTTAAATCTCAGGGTTGTTGGAACATAACTAGCAATTTTGGTCCACAGTTGATGGTAAGTGGGCCTGTGAGAGTGATTTTGGGTTTCTAGTTGCTCCCTTTCCCATAGTATGAGAGTGACTATGGCCTAACAGTTGTAGAATAGCAGTGGGATCGAAGGACAAGGTGTCTGAGTGGCTAACTTGTCTCCTAAGGGATTTTTTGATAATGTTGGATGGCTGTATGTGATGTTCCATCGGTCACTTCCTTAAGGTGACATAGGAGGTCAAATCTAATCATAGTAGCATCTCTCCTCATGTTTACCCCGGTTGGCATGGTTACTTTGGGTAGACCTGGGAGGGGGTGTTACAGATTGGTATCAAAACATGGTTGTGCTCTCTTTGAGTCATATTTGATGCTACAGATATGGGTGAATTTGTTGGTCATGCATGCATGTTAGTTTCATGTGTGGCTCTTACACTTGTGTTCCATGTGCTTGTTGCACTACATCATATTGATCATGGTAGTAGTAAGGTTATCGTGAGAAACTTGATGTCGATTTTATGGAATGCATCATCATGAGTATATGACTAGTTATACAATTATATGCAGCTTGATTATATCCTTGTACGTTGGGTTGCATTCTTATTTATTTGATTACAAGCATCAGTCTTGTATGTTGATTACAAGAATTGATCACTTATGCTCAACTAGATGCGGTTATGCGTATGTGTAGTTGATTGGGAATTTCTTATGTAGGTGTATAGTTGCATGAGGAAATGTGTATACTGGAGTAATGTTGTTTTCATGCATGAGGTCATAGCATGCATTGTTGATATGGCCTTGCATTGATGACTGGACCCTAGTTAGTATGATGGTTATGTGTTGATGCACTTATTGATATATGTCTATATGTTATTATGGTTATGTTGTACATGCATCATGTTGATTGATGATCTTGTAGACCAGGTATCCTTTCTGAGTTATGCTAAGTTAAGTTTATTTATGGTGATTTGGTTTAGATGACACAGTATGCCTTGCAGGAAAGAGATCAGATGACTAGCAAGGTGGCAGACTGCATAGAATCTCTCTATGAATCAGAGGGAAACGTGGTGTGGGGCACTCTTTTGACTTGGAAGACACATTGAGAAGTTTGAAGGAAGAAATATTGAGTTTCAAAGAAGACAATGACAAAATCATGTAGACACAAGAGAAACAAGAAGAGGTGAATGTGATATTACTTCAGAGTTTGTTAGATTTGCAACAACAGGGACCTCTTCGGATCAGCCATGGACATGAGGATAGAACTAATGGGGCATATGGCAGTAGGTCTCATAGTATACATAGGTCAGATAGATCTGACACTATCAGAGATGGAAGGATGTTGCACACTCCCGATAAGAGGGGTGACAGACACAGGTATTACTCCAGCTATGGTTCTGATAGACATCATGATCATCATCATTATCATCCTTACAAGAGGAATGATAGGTGATACTTTCTGGATGAGTTCAAGAAGGAAAATCCACCTACCTTTGAGGGAGAGATGAAGAAATTGCAAGATGCAGAGGCCTGGTTGTTTGGCATGAGGAAATTCTTTAGATTCAATGATCACTCGAAAAACATGAAAGAAAGGATAGCCCTTTTCAGTCTCAAAGGTAAAGTGAATATTTGGTGGGAAGGCGTGAACAATGTCAAGGACATACATGAAGATGATTTGACTTGGCATGCATTTGAAAGGATCTTCAATAAGATGTACTTGTCTAAGAGGTATTATGATGACAGAGCTAAGGAATTTTATGAGTTTCGGATGGCTTCTATGACAGATGAGGAGTATACTAGAAGATGTTTGGAGTTGTTGAGATATGTGCCTTACCTCAGAGAGGATAAGGCCAAGGTTCAAAGATTCATCAATGGATTTACAGTTGCATACAGAGACCAGATTGAGTTCGATGAGCCTAGATCATTGGAGGAGGCCATCCGAAATTTGAAGCATTGTTATGAGTAGTTGGAGTGCAAAGTGTTGAAATATGGCTACAAGAGTATTCCAATTTAATTTTTCCTTGAATTAAATTGTGAATTAAAATCGAATTTAGTCTTAACAATGACTTGGAAATAATTAATTAATTCATTTTGAATTAATTAGTTGGAGAAATTCAAGTTAGAAGTCTTTCTGAAGACAAGAAAGAGTTATCCCTTAAATTAACGAGATAAGATTGAGTTGTAATTACTTAGCTCAGTTTACTGAGTTAAGTCTAGTTAAATTAGTTCCAAACTGTTTGAGGAACTAATGGTGAGTTAACAGTCAGTTGATGCATGCATGCACTCAACTAGTGATACTGTAGTAAACTGAAGATTCCCTCATCAGAAACTCATGAATGTCTATTCTGAGAAAGACCCAATTGAGATTAAAGTCAAGGATAATGTATTATCAGTTGCATGCGTTTTGTTATAAAGAAAACTCATGCATGCAGTCAAGGATATTCCTTGAGGATTGTGCAATTTTGATAGTGTGTGAGAGAGTGTTACACTTGGTAATAGAAGAATCATCCCACAGGAACAATGCAAGGAAATAGGAGCTTGAAGGGAAGAGAGGAAGGCTCGAGAGAAGCCAAGATTTCCTGTGAGCATCTGTGAGGATTGTATTGAGAGCTAAGGATTTCTATAATTCCTATGTATTTCCACCTTGTATGATAATACAGATAATGGGGTTTTTAGCTGAGGCTTTCCCCAAAGTATTTTCATGTGTATTGTGCATTGATTCTTCTTCTTCTAGTTATATTGTTCAGCTCAATCTTTAAGCTTCCGCAAATCGATAATAGAATTAGGTTATAATATTCTACTTTGATTTATATTGCATTTTCGGGTTAACCTACCATCAGATTTTCTACATGGTATCAGACCTAGATTTGTAGAAATTTTCTACACGGTATCGAAGCTATGAACAATATACTGAGAAGAGAATTCAAAGTTTGAAGTTCAGGGTTACAGGTGCAAATCGAATTCATATCATACTTCAAGGTTGGCCAATGGCGTTCTATGGCTTGAGACTCGAGTATGCCTTGGAAGGTAGCTCAAATTACATAGCAAGGAAAGATAGAATGGAGGTTGTATTAGAAGATAATGGCTTGAAGGAATTCATTGATCAAGAAATCCCAAAGCCAGCTTCAACTAATACACAAGAGTTGGCTGAGTGGAAGAAGTGTGTGGTGAAGGCGAGATAGATCATCCTCGAGGGAGTTCGAGACCATATTGTTTCGAGTCTCCATGGGAAGGATACTCCATTTTCAATGTGGAAGACATTGAAGGACCTCTACCAGAACAGTAGCGACCAGAGGAAATTGGCGCTCAAGGATAAGCTTCGAAGAATCAAGATGGAAAAGGGCGATACTATTTCCACATATCTGAACAAGCTCACCACCTGCAGAGATGAGCTTGGTAGTGTGGGAATAACTACTACCAATGATGATATGGTGAGCCTCGCTCTCCTTAGCCTTCCAAAGAGTTGGAATAGCTACCAAGACTCTACGAATGGAAGGGAGAAATTTCTAGATTGGGAACGACTATGGTCAGATCTTATGTAGGAGGAGATCAGGAGGAGAAAACGATATGGTTATTCATACAAGAATGATGATGAAGAAAATCTGGTGTTAGTAAGTAAGGTAAAGAAAGGGAAGGGAAATGCTTCCCATTCCAAATCGAATTCTTCTCATGGAGGGAAGAAGGGTGACATGTCTAAAGTGAGATGCTTTAATTGTCACAAGATGAGACATTATGTGATTAATTACCCATCAAAGAAGTCCAAGAAGGAACCCTCATAAGGGTCAAAAGGTGAGGCATTAGCCTCTTAGTTCGAAATGGACTTTACCCTCATCGCATGCATGGTGTCATTAAGGATGGGTTCTATCTGGTATTTTGACAGTGGAGCCTTATTCCACATGACCAGTGATAAAATTTTATTCAGTGCCTTGGAGGAGAAAGACCTCAAGATGCACATAGAGATGGGTGACGATGAAAGGTATAATGTTTCAGGAGTGGGCACAGTTTCTTTTCAAAGGGAGCATGGAACTCCTATCACCTTGATAGATGTGAAGTATGTGCCTGGACTAAAGAAGAACTTGGTATCGATCGTGACATTGGAGGACAAAGGCTATGATGTTGTCTTCAGAAAGGAAAGGCATTCCTAAGACACATAGCCACAGGTTAGACCATGAGGATAGGGATTTAGGTGAAGAATCTATATAAACTAGATGTAGATGATTGTGTAGAATTGAGTACGAAAGCATAATTGGTGCAAAGCCAAGACATTTCCGAGTTGTGGCACGGGCGATTGGGCCATGTACATCATGGGGCTTTAAAGATAATGCAGCTGATATCTACAAGACTTCCCAAAGGTAAACTTGAGCAAGTTGACACATGCAAACGCTGTCTCTTTGGAAAGTACACCAAGTCTTCCTTTCATGATCGAGACATTTGAGTGAAGGCTATCTTAGAGTGAGTTCATATTGATGTGCGTGGACCATTCTTGATGGCATCCTCGTAAATGTATGATTTATTTGATGCAGAAGGTATTATGTGATTTTAATTGATGACTATTCTTGTAAATGTTGGATTTATTTTATGCAGAAGAAGGACCAAGCTTTCACAAAGTTCTGTGAGTTCAAAGCTTTGGTCGAGAAAGAGTCAGGGAAGAAGATCAAGGCCTTGAGAAGCAACAATGGTGGAGAATATGTCTCTCAAGATTTTAAGGACTTTTGTGCAGCCGAAGGAATTAAACAAGAGTTGATGGCATCTCATAACCCACAACAGAATGGGGTGGTCGAGAGGAAGAACATAACTATTTTAGGGGTAGCATGGGAAATGTTGCATGACCAAGGCCTACCACTTCACTTGTGGGCTGAGGCATGCAACACAACTGTCTATTTGCAGAATAGAAGCCCACATCACATACTTGGGATGAAGACACTAGAGGAAGCTTTCTCTGGTAAGAGACCAGATGCGGGTCACTTCAAGATCTTTGGCTCATCAGTATATTTCCATGTGACAAAGGATGCATGAAAGAAGCTTTAGCCGACATCATAGTTGGGGATATTTGTGGGGTACACTAATACACCTCACAACTATCGAGTGTACTTGCCTACCAGTCGGAGGATAGTGGTTCGCAGAGATCTCAAGTTTGATGAGTAGAAGGCCATGTGAGTTTCCCTTGAGAGGGAGCTCCAACTACAAGCTACGAAGGAACTATTGGTTCCTAAGGAGAAGAAGCCTCAGACTGCTGCGGAGTAGCTGCATGCAGAGGTTCCAGGAGTGTAGACACCCACTCAAGTAGAGTTTTCTAGAGATGGATGGAAGCGCACAAGAGAAGCTGACAGATTGTTGAAGGATGTGAGAGAGAATGTGGGAGCACCATCTTCTCAATGTAGAAAAAGGAGGTCACCTTAGAGGTACACTGGATACATGGCCCTTGCTGGGGAATGTGTTGAGAATGAGCCATCTTCCTTTGAGGAAGCAGTGTAGCAACCGATTTGGGTTGATGTTATGGTGGAGGAGTATGACTCCATAGTTTGTAACAGTGTTTGGGACATGGTTCTGAGACTAGAGAACAAGTCAGTTGTGAGTTCCCATTGGCTTTACAAGGTAAAGCAAGATGTTGATGATGGGAGGATCATGTTGCCGTAGTATATTTCGACAGAGGAGCAAGATGCTGACATTTTGACAAAGGCATTGTCAAAGTGTAAATTCGAGTTCCATAGAGACATGATCGGGGTGGCAGATAATTCCTTCTTGTTGAGAGGGAGTGTTGAAATATTGCAACAAGAATATTCCAATTTAATTTTTCCTTGAATTAAATTGTGAATTAAAATCAAATTTAGTCATAACAGCTACTTGGAAATAATTAATTAATTGATTTTGAATTAATTAGTTGGAGAAATTCAAGTTAGAAGTCTTTCTGAAGATATGCAAGAGTTATCCCTTAAATTAAGGAGATAAGATTGAGTTATATTTGAGTTTTACTTAGTTAACTCATTTTATTGAGTTAAGTCCAGTTAAATTAGTTCCAAACTATTTGAGAAACTAATGGTGAGTTAACAGTCAGCTGATGCATGCATGCACTCAACTAGTACTACTCCAGTTAACTGAATATTCCCTCATCAGAAACTCATGCATGCTTATTATGAGAAAGACTCAGTTGAGATTAAATTCAAGGATAGTGTACTATCAGTTGCATGTTTTTTCTTATAAAGAAAACTCATGCATGCAGTCAAGGATATTCCTTGAGGATTGTGCAATTCTGACAGTGTGTGAGAGAGTGCTACACGTAGTAACATGAGAATCATCCTAGAGGAATAGCACAAGGAAATATGAGCTTGGAGGGTAGAGAGGAAGGCTGTAGAGAAGCCAAGATTTCCCGTGAGCATTTGTGAGGATTTTACTGAGAGCTGGATAGTTGTGAGAGCTAAGGCTTTGTATAATTCCTATGTATTTCCACCTTGTATGATAATATAGATAGTGGGGTTTTTAGTTGAGGCTTTCCCCAAATTATTTTCATGTGTATTGTGCATTGATTCTTCTTCTTCTAGTTATATTGTTCAACTCGACCTTCAAGCTTCCGCAAATTGATAGTAGAAGTAGGTTATAGTATTCTACTTTTATTTATATTGCGTTATCGGGTTAACCTACCATTAGATTTTCTACACAAAGTTGAGCCGAAACATGACTTGAAGAGAAACGACAAAGCTAAAGGAAAATGGCCACCAAAGTAAGGAAGACCTCAAGATGCAAGTGAGAAAGATAATTTAGTTCCTTACAAGAGATTCAATACATTTGAGAAGGGACATGGAGAGAACCATGCTAGAGGCAGTGGTAGGGAACCATTACAGTGTTGGATATGTGGTAAGGATCATCGTAAGAGGGATTGTCCACAGTATAAGCGTGGTGGTAGACCTCAAATCTACGGTGCTGAGGAGGTGCATACAGTTGGTGATGTTGGTCATAACATTCCTCAGATTTATGCAGTTGTGGACAACAAGTAGGTGGATCATCAGGCATCGATCATTGAGATGGACAGTAAGCTTTGTGATCAAGTTTTCTCTATTTTGATTAATCCTAGATCTATCCATAGTTATATTAATCCTGACCTGGTGGATAAGTGTGGTTTGAGAAAAGAAATGCATGTAGAAACTTGGTTGGTACAGTTTGCTATAGGTACAAAGAAGCAAGTTCACCATTGTGTAAGAGCTTGTGCATTTGAGTTAAATAGTATGCCTACAACAACACATTTGAATGTATTACCATTGGGTTCGTATAGAATGATTTCGGGTATGGATTGGTTATACCTTCACAGAACCAAAGTGGATTGCTTTGACAAGGACAGTGAGTGTGTGGATGATAGTGGGGAAAATAGGACCTTGCAGTGAAAGAAGAAGCCTACATCAATGAGGATGGTTACCACTATGCAGGCTAAGCATCATTGTAGAAAAGGTTGTGTGATGTTTGTAGTATACATTTCCAGTGAAAAGGGTAAGGAGGTTGAGGATGCAAAGGTGTTAAGCATGTACCCAGTTTTTCAATAGTTTCATGATGTATTCCCTCAGGACGTTACAGAGTTGCCACCTCACAGGGAGGTAGACTTTTCTATTGAGTTAGTGCCAGGGGCAACCCAACATAGAAAGCACCTTATAGGATGAGCATACCTGAGTTAGTAGAGTTGAAGTTGCAGCTAAAGGAAATGTTGGACAAAGGATACATCAGACCCATTGTATCACCTTGGGGTGCACCAGTGTTGTTCGTAGAGAAGAAAGATGTTACTCTCAGATTGTGCATTGATTACAAGCAGTTAAATAAGGAAACGATAAAGAACATGTATCCTTGCCAAGGATTGATGATTTGTTTGATCAGCTAAAGGGAGCAGCAATGTTCTCTAAGATCGACTTGATATCGGGATACCATCAAGTACGCATCGAGGAAGAGGATATCTTCAAGACTCCGGTCAGGACCAGGTATGAGCATTATGATTTTTTTGTTGTTCCATTTGGCTTAAATAATTCTCTAGCTACATTCATGTGTTTGATGAATAGCATGTTGTGTCCTTATCTGGTAATTTTTTTATTGTATTCATTGATGACATACTGGTATATTCTAAGAATGAGGAAGAACACGCTGAACATTTAGCAGCAATGTTTAGATTGCTAAGAGAGCATCATTTGTATGCTAAGCTTAGCAAATGTATATTCTTTTAGACTGAGGTACACTACTTGGGACATGTTGTCTCCAAGGAAGGCATAGTAGTAGATCCAAAAAAGATAAGGGCCATCATGGAATGGGCAGCCCCTAAGAATGTAGATGAGGTGAGATCATTCATGGGATTGGAAGGTTATTACAAGAGTTTCATGAGGAACTTCTCACGCATTTCATATCCTATCACATCATTGCAGTGAAAAGGTAAGAAGTTTGAATGGATGACAAAATGTGAAGATAGTTTTGAGCAGCTTAAGCAATTGTTGACACATGCACTAGTGTTAAAGACTGTGGATCTAGACAAAGAGTTTGTAGTGTGTACATATGATTGCAAGAGAGGACTTGGTGGAGTTCTCATGCAAGAAGTTTAGGTAGTGTGCTATGTGTCATGGAAACTAAATGAGAAAGATAAGAACTATCCAACGCATGATCTTGAGCTAGCAGCGATCATACATGCATTGGAGATGTAGAGACATTATCTTCTAGCTAGGAGGTTTACATTGATGAGAGATCATAGTGGGTTGAGGTATTTGTTTGACTAGCGAAATCTAAATGCTAGGAAAGCTAGATGGTTGGCTACCCTTAGTGAGTTTGACTTTGAGATCGAATACACCAAAGGGAAGGAGAACCGAGTTGCAGATGCTCTTAGCAGGAAGGTACAAGTAAATCATATAACAGTTATAATCTCCTATGGGACAGAGTTAAAGGATAGGATCTTGTAGGTAGGACAACGGGATGAGATGGAGATCATGCACAGGTTACAGTAGTATAGGTGTAGGTAAAGGTATAGGGGATCAGGATGCAGACTATCATCTCACGATAGATGGCTTAGTGAGGTTTTGAGACAAGGTCTATGTGATGAATTACAGTGAGCTCAAGGAGCTTATCTTAAGGGAGTTTCATGTGAAACCATATTTGAGTCATCTAGGATATCGAAAGACATTGATGGTGGTTAAGAATTTTTATAATTGGCCAAATCTGAAAAAGGAATTGGCAGAGTTCATGGCTAGATGTTTAGACTATCAGTAGGTAAAGGTAGAATGCATTCATCCAAGTGGTCTACTACAGCCTATTGTGATTCAAGAATGGAAATGGGAGGTAATTTCCATGGATTTCATTATAGGTCTTCCGAGGATAGTGAGGCAACATGATTCTATATTGGTCGTGGTCGATAGGTTGAGCAAGGTAGCTCACTTCATTCCAATGAAGACTACATATTCATCTAGTGAGGTAGCACGGGTGTTCATCATAGAGATAGTAAGATTACATGGTGTTCCAAAGAAGATTGTGTTGGAAATGGATGAAAAATTCACTTCCAAGTTTTTGAAGGAGCTATTTGTAGGCTTGGGTACAGAATTGGCCTTCAGTACAACTTATCATCTGTAGACAGATGGTCAGGCAGAGAGGGTCAACAGTATTGTTGGCCCTCATTTTTGGTCTAGTTTTGCTTAAGAAAACATACTTAATTCTTATATTTTCCATCCATTTTCCATCACATCCACCTCATTTTGATGTATTTTATGCATTTCGGGTATTTAATTTTAATTTTGCAATTTCTAGAAGTTTTTATGAAAACTGAATTTCAAGTGCAATTTTTGGATAGAATCAGAAATTCCTGTAATAGCTATATGGATGTCATATTTGTAGAACAAATGGACATGAGATGGATACATTTATGGAAATCTTGGGAATTAGGACTTAACTAACTCCAATTGGTTCGGTTGAGCTAAATCAGGCTCAGTCAAAGCTGGTCAACCATGACCGATCACTCAGAAAATCCCTAGAAAATAGGGTAGTTTTATGATTTCATGGGATTTTCCATATTTTTAGTGATAGGTTGGATGAATTCAACTTGGATAAGTGGATATGGATAAATATAGTTTTTAGAGATACTTTAGATCGATTTGTTTCATGATCTTCTATTTAAGCCAAAACTTTGAAGGCTTATGAATGTAGAATTTGTATAATTTATGTGGAGACATTTGAATATTTGAAGTTAATTTGAAGAACCTGTTCTACTTTTATTTTGTTTTTCAATGGTGTGGATGATTGATTGAAGTTGCAGTAGTTGATAACCTCTTCAAGTGTGCAAGGCAAGGGTGGAAGGCCTCCACTCCAAGCTAAGTATACTTCGTTGTTAAACTAGCCTGATTTTCATGAACTAGTTGTTTCAGATTTGTTTACTTGTTTTGCTTCAGATTTGCTTACTTGAATTGATGTGTGATGATTTATGTTCGTTGATGAATCTTAGTTTATTTATCATTTTGATATGAAGGGACAACACAACGTTCAAGTTGAACCCTCCTATTGAATTAACGAATAAAAGCTAGAGTTCATCTTTCTTGTTTTCAAGCAGTTTTATGTAATTCCAACTTTCTAACAATAGCATAATGATGATTGAATTTGTGATGAGGAATATCAAATATCTCCTAAGATAGGAGCCTCTTTCATTGTTTATTTATGCATCTTAGGTTGTTGTCAATTAATGGTTTTTTATTTCTATTCATCAACAATATTGTAGAAGAAGGATACAAATGGATCTCTTAAGTTAAGAGCCACTTCATCTCACATATATTGCAGAAGTGAATTACACATTATTTTATTAGGTTTATATTTGTAATATGTACTTCCTTAATTCTTCATATTTTATCTTCTAAGCTTGACTACATTTGATATCCATACATTGTGGACATGCCTCCAAGTTTTACAAACCTGGATTGATAATGAAATGCTTGTGTTAATTTGTGTTAATAAATTAACCCAACATTTTGGTGTTGTTTCCAGGGAGACATTCATAAACATAGTCAAATAGAAGATAAAAACAAAATCTTAAAAAAAAGCGACAAAACAAAAACAATAAAAATTTAGTTATGTTATTTTTTCTTAGTTATGTTTCTTTATGCCTAGAAATAGAGATCGGAAAGGTAGATTTATTAAACAAAACCCACCATCCATAGAAGTAGGACCATCAAGGCTAACTACACCGGTTGTTGGTAAACCAACAATAGAGGAATTAGAAGAAAAACAAAGAATAGGACAAAGATTAACTTTAATTGAAAGACAACCCTTGTTAGCCTATGAAGTAAAAAGGAAACAAGCTCCAAAAGCAACACCTACTTTAGAAAAACAAAAGGAAACAAGGAAAATTGTTAAACTAATAGATCAACCCTTTTTTGAGCCCATATATCAACCTATTTTTGAAAACAAGCAACAACTTGAATCTCAATTTGCCATTGAAATAGTTGAAACTATGACAGAAGAAGGGTAAGGATTTGTTATTCTGACCCCAGAACAAAGACTTGAATATGAAAGACAAAAGAGACGAAGAAGCAAGAAGAGAAGTTGATAGAAAGAGAGAAGAAGAAATAAAAACAGAATATGACAACAAAATACTAAATGATAATGAACAAGATGATCAGGAAGCTACTTTTGGCTTTCCAATATTAGACACAAGTGCAATATTAAGAGAAGAAGTGAAAATGAAAAACATTCCACCTTCTGTATTGCCTAACTTTTATGGAATGTCAATAGAAGATCCTGATTCATTTATGTCTGAATTCGATATCTTGTGTAGAACTTATGGATACACAAATGACACACACAAGCCTCACCTCCTTCCTGCTACTTTGAAAGCATCAACATTAAAATGGTTCATGGCTTTAGGAGAATGTACAATCACTTCTTGGGATGACATGAAGAAAAGTTTTCTTAAAAAGTATCAAGCCTATTGTAGGCCTAGGGACTCGAAAGAGGATGTTTTTAGAATGACACAACAAGAAGACAAAAGTTTAGAAGAATATTTGGAAATATTTTCTTACAATCTTCAAAAATCTAAACAACACTCTCTGAACCCAAACACCATGCATACAATCTTTCTAAAAGGTATGAGAGATGAATATCTTGAAATTTTGAATGTAATGGGTAAGGGTGATATTTCAAACTTTCCATTCCATGAAATTTCAGATCTATGTCAAAAATATTCAAGAGGAAGATAAAAAACTAGAAGGAGAGATATTAGTTCAAAAGCAACAAAATCAACAGCTGCAGGGGTAACAAGAGCAGAGATAGGAAGCTTGCTAGAAAACTTCAAAACTGATATTCTAAGTACATTAGGGACACAAGTAGATGTTCTAAAAGAAAACAAAAAGAAAGAAGAAAAAGAACAAACCTTAACAATATTTTGTCCCAAATTTAGAAAGAAGCATGCATTAAGAGAATGTCCTTTAGATAGTGTTCAGGTATGTGTTCTTTGCACAGAAAACCATTAAACAGAAAACTATCTAAAGTTGAAAGAATTGCAACTAAATCCAATGGAAGAAGTACAAGGAGCAGAAGGTTTTTACTATGTAGCACCAAGAAGGCCTTGGCAACCAAGGATTCATCAACATTTCCATAAGCAATTCCCTCAACAAAACTATTAGTATCCTCCTCAAAACTCTTGGAATACCCCAATTCCATGGCAAGCTTGGCCTCCACAAAAATATCAAAACCAACCTGCACAAGTTTGGAGAGGATATAGTTATGGAAACCAACCACCTCAACAAATGTATCCTCAACAGTACCAACAACAATATAAACAACCATTCACGTACCAACAGTTCCAACAATATCCACAATCCATGCCATTTCCACAATAGAATTATGCACCGTTACTAACACAACCACAGCATCTACAACTGTCTTCGAACCAACCTAGACCAACTCAACTACCATCTCAACTAGTAGCAAATTTGAGTAACAAAATGGATACACCTGCACACAATGTGGAAGAAGCAACATATTTTCCAACATACTCCATTCTTCCCATAAATGATGTCCATTTAAGGTATGGGAAAGTACTGCATAAAAATTCTCTTTTGATCATAGAAGAACCAGCTAAACAAGGAGAACAATATGAAACATCACATTTAGAAAATCAAAGTCAGAAAGGAAAAATGGTAATAACTCAAACACCATCCTATCCAGAGAGGTTAGTAGGGAAGAAAATTCAAATAACCCTTCCTAAATTTTATATTTTGGATGAATTAAAAAATTCTTATGTAAAAATTCATTTATTGAAAGCAATCAAAGAAATACCAATTTATGCTAAAACAATAAAGGAATTATGCATCAAGAAAACTGGTAAAAAGAAGAAGGATCCTACTACAATCCAAGTTATTGGAAAATTAGCTAGCCTTATGTCTACAAAGACAACAATAGAAAAATATATTGACCTTGGTATCCCTATGGTTACTATTTCAATAAACAATTTTTCAGTTCCAAACACATTAATAGATTTAGGAGCATCTATAAATGTAATGACTATAGAGACAATGAAACATTTAGATTTAAACAACGTTAGATCTACTACTACCATTTTAGAGTTAGCAGACAAATCTAAAGTTATACTAGAAGGAATATTAGAAGATATCATAGTCTCTTTGGATTCATGGGAGTATCCTGTAGACTTCCTCATTTTGCAGCCAAAAACAAACTTGGGATGACATCCTCTAATCTTAGGCAAACCATGGTTAGCCACTGTTGATGCCTTTATATGATGCAGATCGGGAAGTATGATTATTGCATGGAGATGAAATAAAGCACATCACACTTTATTCTCCAGCACAAGCACCTTCTTTAGTATCATTTCTTGAAGGACAAGAACAACAGAAAACTAAATCTGTTCTAAGTATTAACCAGTTCTTTGACCTTAAATAAGAAGGGGAGAGTGAAGATCTATTGGATCTTTTCATCTCAGAACCGGATACTTCAAAGTAGCTTAGAGTAGCTTAGTATGAAGCTGCAAGTAATCTTTTAAACCACTGGTTTTAGGAAACCTGCACAATTCAATCACTGCAAGAATCATTCACAAATATTTTTCCTGCAAACACAATTACCAATTCAACAACTAGAACAATAGAGATTTATCCTAGGAAACATTTGAACATTGGTAGTAACTTACAATTGTCAAAAGAACAAGAGGTAATAGCATTATTACAAAAGTACTCAAAAGATTTTCCTGGGATTACATAGATATGCAGGGAATTCACCCCAACACATGTATCCACCACATCTATACTGATGACCAGATTAAACCAGTAAGGCAGCCTTAAAGACGAATGAACCCCATGATGAAGGAAATCATGAAAGAAGAACTACAAAAACTACTACAAGTTGGGTTCATCGATCCTATTTCTGATAGTCAATGGGTTTCACCCTTAGTGGTTGTACCAAACAAAAATGGGAAGTGGAGAATATGTGTAGATTACCAGGAATTAAACAAAACAACATTAAAAGATCATTTTCCTCTACCATTTATAGACCAAGCCCTAAATTCATTAGCTAGGAAGAAATTGTTTTCTTTCCTAGACGGGTTTAGTGGGTATAATCAGATTAGAATAGCAAGGGAAGACCAGAAAAAAACAACATTTACCTGCCCATGGGGAACATATGCATACAAGGTTTTGCCTTTTGGGCTATGTAATGCACTTGTTACTTTCCAAAAAGTAGTTCTTACAATATTCGTTGATCTGATCCATGAATGTGTAGAAGTCTATATGGACAATTTCGCTGTATATGGAAACACATATGACGATTGTTTGAGAAAGCTTGAGAAATTTCTAAAATGATGCATAGAGACAAATCTATCCCTGAGGAATGAAAACTTCTACATGATGTTAACAGAGGGGATAGTGTTGGGACACCATATTTCCTCATTAGGATTTAAGGTGGAACCAACAAAAATACAAGTCATTGTGAATTTAATGCCACATACAACTCAAAAGGAGGTAAGAAGTTTCTTGGGTTATGCAGGATACTATAGGTGATTTATTGAAAATTTCAGTAAAATAGCAGAACCTCTATTCAAGTTACTTGCAAAAGATGTTGAATTCCAATGGGCAAATCATTGTCAAAATTAATTTCAAATATTGGAAGAAAAAAATATCAATTTCCCCCATTCTTCGAGGACCGAATTGGTCTTTTCCATTTCACATTTCCACTAATGCATCTGATACTACTATAGGTGCATCACTTGGACAGAAATAAAACCTGTTTAATTATGTTATATATTTCATAAGTAAAAACTTAACACCAATAGAATTGAACTACATAGTCACAGAGAAAGAGATGTTAGTTGTAGTACATGGAGTAAACAAATTCAGGCATTACATAATAGGCTACCAAGTGTTCATTCACACAGACCATTAAACAATCAAATTCTTAATGAACAAAGCAATCACAAATAGCAGAATTACAAGATGGTTATTGTTAATGTACGAATTTATTATTACAATTCAAAAGCGACCAGGGAAAGACAATCAAGTAGCTGATTTCCTTTTGAGGCTTCATACACTTGGTAATCCAAATCCTGTATCAGATAATTTCCCAGATCAACATCTATTTGCAATAACTGCCAAAACACCATGGTTTGTAGATATAGAAAACTATTTATCCTCTAGAAAATTACCATCCTAGTTCAAAAAGAAACAAAAATGAAAGATAATTAGAGAAAGTTATAGATATAGCTAGGTGAATGGTGATCTCTTTTATACTAGCTCTGGTATGATAATAAGAAAATGTGTTATAAAATACGAAATATTAGAAATTTTGAAAGCATGTCATGGCAAGCCATGTGGTGGTCATTTTGCAGACAAGCGGACAACCTACAAGGTGATGTAACTCGACTACTACTAGCTAGCAATATTCAAAGACTCCAAAGCCTATGTCAAGAGGTATGATAGTTGCCAAAGAATAGGAATATGTTGTTATGAAATTATCGTGTACTGTGTATATAGGTGCTTTCATTAAAGTCAATTTCTCGTTGACCAAGCAAAAGCATAAGAAGTAGTGGCATTTGGAAAATACACCATGCCTATTTTCTTAGGATGCAAGAAAAAAAAGATGCAACCGTAAGAAAAGGAGTTAAAAAAAAATTAACTCTTTTTTTTTATGATGCAATTTGCCAATAATATCATATGAAATGCCACTTAAGATGCAAGTGCTCATAGAACCATTTGAGCAATTCGCTCTGCATTTTGTGGGACCAATAAATCCACCATCAAATGGAAAGAAGTACATCTTGGTATGTATTGATTATGTAACTATTTTGCAGCACTGCGTGTGACCCGCACTGCGCTTTCTCCTGTGCTGCGTACCTCGCACTGAGCCTTTTCCCAGACTGCGTACCCCCGCACTGCACCTTTTGCTGTGCTGCGTACCCCCACACTGCGCCTTCGTATCGCCTGTGGACTTCTGATTAGGGCCAAGTTAAAAGTCCTCCAATGTGCCACAATCAGTCAGATCCACAGATCTGCTCGTGCACCCGAGAGATCACGACTTATCAATAGATTCACTTTAAGTTTTCTCCTTGATTTAGATCTAGCGTTCAAAATCAATCACCCAAAAATTCAGATCTTAAGATATTCAGATTTTCACACATGACTAGCCAAGTGATCTCCTTTCCTTTTTATAGGCAAGCCTTTCACAATACCATGGTCCAAAACCATAATAACACAATACCATGAACCCAATACTTGGGATCAATACTTTTGAATGCAATACCACGGACCAAAACCATTTGATAAAAAACTGACGGACTAATACCATGAACCATTCATGAAGATTCCCACGTGCACACGCTTTTTTGCATTGGAGTGAGTGAAACTGAGGTCCGCACCTTCTGAACAGAGCACCTGCGAGTATGACCGCACTCCTTGGTCGGCAAAGCTGCGGGTCCACAACTTCTCCGAGGAATACCCGCGGGTATCTTAATTTTCATGATTTTGAGTGCCTGAACTGAGATTTGTCACAAGAGTTAGTTGCCATCAAGTACAACACCTATGCCATAGTACCAAACCAGAATCATAATGCCAACAATCTCCCCCTTTGGACTTGATGGCAACCTCAAGATCCTCAACCTCATTCTCTCCCTTTGACATCAAGGGCAAAGGGTTATGCTCCCCCTGAGAACATGCATAAGTCTTTGATCTGCTGATAATGCTCCCCCTGACCAGATCCATAATCCACTATGAAATAGATAGAGACATATTGCAGCCATGTTCAAATCAGCATCCATGTTCTCCTTCTGTGCTACCATAATGCCAACAATGCATTATATGTGCTCCCCCTGAACTTGTGCCATTCGATCTACGACCAATCCATAAACTAACAAATGTACGCGTATACCCCATATAAACCTCGCGTACAACCAATAGATGAGATTCAACAACAAGATGATGCATCAACTACCCCCAGCTTTTGCCTGAGGTATTCGTAGGTCTCCCTGGGAAATGGTTTGGTGAGAATATCAGCAACTTGTTCCTTAGAAGGAACATACTCCAACTTGACCTTTTGTTCAAGCACTTGTTCCCTGAGAAAGTTATACTTGAAATGTTGTGCTGGGTCTTTGAATGCATAACTGGATTCTTTGAATGTTGATTGCCACGTATTATCACATAAGATGGAGATAGGTGGTGTACAAGTGATTTGAAAATCCTGCAAGGTCTGCATCATCTAAAGGAGTTGAGTGCAACAAGATGTAGCAGCCACATATTCCGCTTAAGCTGTAGATAAAGCAATCGAGCTCTGTTTCTTGCTGAACCAAGATACTAATCTAGAACCCATAAAGAATGCACCACCACTTGTGCTCTTCCTATCATCCATGCTTCCGGCCCAATATGCATCAGTATAAGCATGAAGTGTGAGATCTGTATCTCTAGGATACCATAAGCCATAGTTTTGAGTTCCTTGAAGGTACTTGAATATTCTCTTTACTGCCTGAAGGTGAGTTACCTTTGGGTTTGCCTGAAATCTTCTAACTATTCCCACTGCATGCATGATGTCTGGTCGGGTACTTGTCAAATAAAGTAGACTTCCAATCATAGATCTATAGGTGGGTTGATGTACTGCTGCTGATTCATCATTTGCATTAAGACTACATCCTGTAACCATGGGGGTACATACTGGTTTTGCATCTTCCATGCCATATTTCCTCAGAATCTGCTTGAGGTACTTGGTTTGAGACAAGAAGATACCACCTTCATTTTGTTGGATTTGCAATCCAAGAAATATGTCAGTTCTCCAAGCAAGGACATTTCGAATTCTTTCTGCATCACCACGGCAAATTTTTGACTCATAGCTTCTTCATTGCTGCCAAAGATAATATCATCTACATACACAACAAGTATTAGCAATTTGTCTTTTTCAATTTTTATATAAAGATTGCTATCTGCTGAACCTTTTGAAAAGCCTTGTTGATGAAGGTATTTTTCCAAATGGTAGTACCAAGCCCTTGGAGCCTGTTTAAGACCATAGAGAGCCTTTTTCAGTTTGCATACAAGATTTGGATCATTCCCAAGGATGAAACCATCTGGTTGCTCAATGTATACTTCTTCTTCTAAGTCCCCATTCAGAAAGGATAATTTCACGCCCATTTGAAAAACTTTGAACTTCTGAAAGCTTGAGAGAGCAAGGAACATTCGGATGGCCTCAAGTCTTACAACAGGAGCAAAGGCTTCTTCAAAGTCTATTCCTTCTTGTTGAGCATACCCTTTACAAACAAGTCTGTCTTTGTTTCTAATTACTTCCCCATTTTCATTTAACTTATTTTTGAAGATCCATTTTGTCCCTATGACATTCTT
>APFE031411665.1:68848-96849 GCA_000404065.3 Pinus taeda
AAGGACCTACTCTGATACCAATTGTTGGAAATAATACTGAGAGGGGGGGTGAATCAGTATTATCAAATTCTTTTCAATATGACTTCTTAATTTAATCCTTAGATATTGATCATTAACTTGTATGTCAGTACCATATAATAATGAGCATGAAACAAGAAAAATAGATAGTCACACCAAAAAACACCAGATATAAGGTGGAAACCCAATGTGGGTGAAGACCACCTGTTGCAATATGTTTCTATCTTCTTTCAATTAGAAACTTCTTTTACAATGATTTTGTACTGGTGCAGTCCTTTACTAGTACGCAGGCTGTAATCTGCAGAGAGCTACAACTCTTTCTCATTTTCCAGTCTCTCCTGGAAGGGAGCTACAACCCCCTTAGCTATTTTACTTCTTTAAGGACCATGTTTCATTAATTTTCAAACTGGATCCATGGACAACAAACAGTCATCAAGTACATGCAAATCACCCAATCTCCTTATACAATCACCCAACTCTTCAGAATGCTGTAAACAGAAAAGTAATACCAGAAATCTAAACCCAGAATTCTGCTGCAATAGATAAAAGATAGTCAACAAAAGTTTCAAGATAAGTCTGCAACTTCACCAAGAGAGGCCTGCGAATATCCGCAGCTCTTCTGAGTCTAAACTGCGTAGATCCACATTGGTGGTTCTTCAGCTTTGCGTACTTTTTCTCAGGTCCGCACTCTCACTGTCTGATAGACAACATACCTCCGCATTGTGCCTTTTCCCGCATTGCGTACCTCGCACTTCTCCTTTTGCAGTGCTGCGTGCGGCCCGCACTGTGCTTTCTCCTATGCTGTGTACCTCGCACTGAGCCTTTTCCCGGACTGCGTACCCCCGCACTACACCTTTTGCTGCACTGCGTACCCCCGCATTGCGCCTTCGTATCGCATGCAGACTTCTAATTAGGGCCAAGTTAATAGTCCTCCAATGTGCCACAATTAGTTAGATCCACAGATCTTCTCATGCGCCCGAGAGATCACGACTTATCAATAGATTCACTTTAAGTTTTCTCCTTGATTTAGATCTAGCTTTTAAAATCAATCACCCAAAAATTCAGATCTTAAGATATTCAAATTTTCACACATGACTAGCCAAGTGATCTCCTTTCCTTTTTATAGGCAAGCCTTTCACAATACCATGGTCCAAAACCATAATAACACAATACCATGAACCTAATACTTGGGATCAATACTTTTGGATGCAATACCACGGACCAAAACCATTTGATCAAAAACTGACGGACTAATACCATGAACCATTCATGAAGATTCCCACGTGCACGTGCTTTTCTGCATTGGAGTGAGTGAAACTGAGGTCCGCACCTTCTAAACAGATCACCTGCGAGTATGACCGCACTCCTTGGTCGGTGAACTTGTGGGTCCGCAGCTTCTCCTAGGATTACCTGCGGGTATCTTAATTTTCATGATTTTGAGTGCCTGAACTGAGATCTGTCACAAGAGTGAGTTGCCATCAAGTACAACACATGTGCCATAGTACCAAACCAGAATCATAATGCCAACAGTACCAATACATTCTTAGTAGTAAGCACGTCTTCCCATAGGGCATTCAACAACGTTTGTTCCAGGTTTTCTTGTTATCTTCTAACATCTTCTTGATGATGTTAACTAGGCTTTGGTTTGAAGATTCTACTAGTCCATTACCTTGAGGGTAATAGGCAGTGGAATGGCCAAGGGTGATGTGGTATTTGTTATAGAATTCAACCATTTTCTTGGATTTGAAAGCAGTTGCATTATCAATAATGAGCTTTTGTGGGCATCCAAATCTTGAAAGGATATTATTTTCAAGGAATGAGATGATGACAAAGTTAATGGTTTGTCTAGAAGGGATGGCTTCTATCCACTTGGTAAAATAATCAGTGGCTTTCAGGATCCATTTATGTCTGGCTGAGGAGGGTGGGTGAATTTCCCCAATAAATTCTAAACCACATCATTAAAAAGGTATTTCTGCTAAGATAGGTTTGAGGGGTAATGGTAATATTTTCTTCTTGCCTTCAAATATTTGACATTTGTGATAGGAGGTCACATATTTTCTAACATCTACAAAAAGGGTGGGCCAATAAAAGCCCGCCCTTAAAATCTTATCCGCAGTTGTTTTCCAGTATAGGTGTCCCCCACAATCCCCTGAATGAAATTCTTTCATGACTTTGTCAGCTTCATCTTTTAATAAACAATTTAACAAAATTCCACCATTATCTTTCCAAAATAAAATGTTGTCGAAGATACAATATTTCATTGCTTTCATTTTAGGAATCTACTTTTAGTTCTAGATAAACCAGGAGGAGCTTGTAGGTTGAGTAAAATGAAAATAATGTCTGCATACCAAGGTGAATCTATGAAAGATTCACTGATTTGTGGAGTCGCCATCTCTTCCTAATCATCTATGGTAGCAATGGAATTTATGCCTAAGGCTCAATAATTTGATTTAGCCATGAGCTTGGCTAAACCTTGGCCTTTAATCAATTTTGTAGGCTTAATTTCAATGTCATATTATAGTATGGTGGAAATCCATTTGCCTCTTTTTCCATCAGGCCCATCCTGAGTTAGAATGTCCTTTACAACTGAATTTGGAACATATGCTATTATGTGAGAGTATAGAATATATACTCTGAAATCCTTTACGGCTTTCACTAAAGCAAGGGCTTGTTTTTCCATTATATTGTACTTTAGTGTAGCATCTCTCAAAGATTTACTGAAGAAAGCGATGGGTTGTTCGAAGCAAATGAAAAAATTATGAAATCTTTGTAAAAATTAGGACTTATGAGGACAAGTGTTTTAGTAAGGGCTTCTTTGATTTCTTCAAAACACTGCTTGGCCTCCACTGTCCACTTAAGTGTTGAACCCTTTTTTAACATGTTATTCAAGTATCTAATTAGTTCTTCTAAATTAGAAATGAATCTTCTAAGAAAAATTATTTTACCTAAGAATGATTGCAATTCTTTAATGTTCCTATGATGACTGATGTTTAGGATTGTTTCTATTATAGCTGGAGCAATTCTAATGCCCTCTTTTGAAATTATGTGTCTTAAGATTTTTCCTTCTTCTAACCCAAACTGTGACTTTTTAGGATTTAAGGATATGCCAAATTTTCTGCATTTTATGAATACCTGTCTTAGATATTCATTATTTGACTTGGAAAACACTGTGATATCATCTAGGTAAATGACCAAAAACTCATGGATTTATTTTGCAATGGCTATGTTCATTGCTCTTTGCAATGTTGCCCCAACATTCATCAATCCAAAGGGAATTTTCAAGTACATGAAAGTTCCCTAAGGAGTCATGAATGTAGTCTTTGCTTGATCTTCGAGCTGGACTAGGATTTGATTATAACCAGAGAATCCATCAAGTAATGAAATTATGGAAGACCCTACCACCCTCTGGAGAATGTGGTCCATTTTAGGGAGGGGATAGTAATCCTTTAGTGATACTTTGTTCAAGTTTCTGAAATCAACACAGAGTATGATTTCTCTTGTTTTCTTTCTAGTGGGGACTAAATTAGAGACCCAATCAGAATATCTGATGGATGCTATGATCTGAGCATCGTACATCCTCTTAACTTATTTTTCTATTAATGGCATAAGAACAAGGTTAATTCTCCTTAGTTTTTGTTTAAAGGGCTTCTGATTTTCTTTAATTGGTATCTTATGATGGATGATGTTGGTATCATAAGAATTGAGTTCTTCATAACTCCAAGAAAATATGTCTTGGAACTCTTTAAACAAGCTAATGTATTTCAGCTTTTCATCTGGGGGTAATGTCTTAGATATCTTGATGAGCTTAGGATTTTCCTCTATCCCTATTTTGTATTCCTTTATATCTGACCTTAGAGGCTCCATTTTAGGTTTTATAGCTACATCATTAAAGTCAAAGATGTCTTCTAGTGGGGCTAATCCCTTAGGCAAAAAGTTGTCTTTGAGGTTTAAACCTTCTAATTCATCATTGATTAATTCCTCAATTTCTATAGTTTCTAATTGATCTATCTCTAGTTTAGTGAATTTAGTTGGTTCTAACTTATTTACATCATTTACATCTATTTCATTATTTGTGGTATAATTTGATGTACAGTCTATGTCTATATTACCATTTCTAAATTCTCCTTTAGAAATCATAAAATCATGAATTTGATTATCATGTGTGAAATTTTCCAATAATTTAAATTATCAGGTATGGTTGGCCTATGTCTTACCTCAGATGTGTACTGATGGTTTGGTTGGAAGGCAAACCTGCATGTGCTAGCAAAAGTGGCTAAGCTATGAGCTTGCATATTTTTATTTCTTGGAATAACAGAAAAGTGAGTCTCAAGGAAACAATTTATCAAGTCTAGGATGGTTTCTCTATAGCAGCTAAGTCTAGGGTTATTGGAAATGTACTCTCCCTTGACCTATTTTTTAATAAGTTCTTAGTCTCCCATGATGGAAAATCTTTTAGCTCTAATTTTTCTTATGATTTGAAGGCCTAGCACTAATGCTTCATATTCTGCATGTTATTAGTACATTTGAAATTTAATCTAAAAGCATGTCATTTTGAATTATCATTCTCTAAATTGTCGATCCATACACCAGCTCCTACTTCTAATCTATTTACAGAGCCATCAAAATCTAAATTCCATAGAGACTCATGTGTTATGTTTTCAATATCAGATTCTTTGTTTTTTTCTTCTAAAGTTGTTATTTCATCTTTTCCATTTTCTGAATTATATAAGATAAATGAGTCTAGATCAGAATGCATGGAATAAATAGGATAATTCTGTGGTCTTTCTAAACTACTTACCATGTATTTCATTTGGGTCTCCTTGTAAAGTTTTCTTTGCTGGCCAAATACATAAATGGTAGCATATGCCATGTCTAATTGCAATGACCGTTGTAAAATTGCTCCCCGTGAGCGAGATAACAACATACCATACTTGGGTGGGATATCGGCAACTACTATATCCATAACAATACTCTTTGTTGGGCACTGGACTAGAGTTACACACAGATATTTTATCAGGCCAAGACATTTGACTTGACTAGAATTAAAGGAAAATAGGTCCTTGTAGGGTCTAGTGATGTCTAAGTTTAACCTTTCCATGACTGCTTTAGGCATTAGGTTATGAGATACTCCTGAATCTAACATAGCATTATGTAGGATTTTATCATGAACAATTAAGCTAATATAGAATTGAGGGATACCCCCTTGTTGATGTTTTCCATTTACTTTTGGACCAAATAACGACTCAGGTCGATCATCATTAAGGTTTACAACATCTTCGCCTTCACCTATGTTTAGTGTTTCAGTTATTTGTTCTTTGTATGAATCATTTTTTACTAGCTCTGTTAAGGGAACTGGTATTTTTAATTTGGCTAACTCAATTTTTATATTAAATGGTATTTTAGGTTTTCCTAATTGAAAGATTTTCTTTTCAGTGATTTTAGTTTGAGTGTTTTTATCTTCTTTACTAGCACTTGGTAATTCAGTTTGTGTGCCAATTTTTTTTTTTTAATTTTCTTGTTTGGAACAATTTGAGTTGCATTTGAAGTTTTAGGTGTAGTTGAAGTTTGAGTTGTAGTTGATGTTATGTCCACAATCTTTGGGCTGGAGGCCTCCTCAGCTCCTCTAGGCAGAATTTGTAGGATCTTGTGTCACAGGAGCTTCTACTATTTTCTTAGTTTGGGTTTGGGCTGATTTCTTAGGAGGAACTTCTATGTTCTTTTTTCTTCTAAGGCTATATTGTTTATGAAATTCGTAGATAGTAGATTCATAACCTTGTTTGTAGTCAAAGGACTCTCTAGACTCTAATTGTAATTGTTGTAACATGTACAATTCTTGTTCTTCCTGAGAAAGAAAAATGGAATCCTCATTGTTTAATCCCATCAAGTTTATCTGGGTGTCCTGGTCTTCTTCATGTTGTTGTGAACTTTCAGTGTAATTTTCCTGGAAAGGTGGTCTAACCCGATCATAACCCGCTGATTGGGTACAACATCTATTAATTTTCCAGAATTAGGATTTTTTCCAACATTGGGGTTCCTAATTTGGGGTCCTTGTTGATTTCCCCACTGAGGATTTCTTTCCATATTCTCTAACCTATCCATCAGCCTTTCTACAATTTTAGCTAAAATATCTATCTTCTTTAATGGTAACCCTCCTCTCATTCCTCATCCTAACTCTTTTAGCCAATAAGTCAGCTTCTACACTAATTGCATCACTCTGCATCTGTTCTAAAGTTGGAGGATTTCTTTCTTTTAATTGATAGGACATGTTAGCATAAAAACCATCTGGAAATTTCACCAGGGAAAGGTCTGGTGGGGGTTTGATATTTGCTAGAATTGCATTGTAAATGTTGTTAAACCTAGTATAGTAATCCTGGATAGATTCACTAAGAGATCTCCTTATGTTCTCATATTCAGATAATATCTGGAGATGGTTTTTCTTTCTTTCCCACCTATTTATGAACAATTGGTGGAAAACAGCTAGATCATCAATATGGTTAGGAGGTAAAGATTTAAACCAATTTTTAACATCTCTTGCTAGTGTTTGTGCAAATAATCTCATTTTTGCATCAGCGTCATCAACTTCATGTAACTCAAAATAATCTTTCATTTTATTTACATGTTGTTGAGTAGTATACTCACCAGTACCATCAAACTGCAAAATTTTACTTTGGTAATCCTGTGGCATAGCATGTAAAGGAGCTTATAAGGCCAAAGGTGCATATCTGTCTTCCATGGCTACAATTTTAACTTCACTAGGAGCTGAAGTAGTGTTTCTTGAAGATGAACTTGAGAAATTATGTTGGAGAGGAATTTTAGTTATGAATGACTTTGTGGAATGAACTATGGTGGATATTATAGGTGAGGCGGTACTAAATGAGGCTGTATTTACAATTTCTAAAAATATTGTAGAGTGTTTAGGTGTAGCAGCAGTTAGGGCAGCTAATTCAACTGACTGTTGAAAATAGGATTCATCTATATGCCTTATCAAAGTGGAGGTTAACTCATCGAGTTTGTCAAAAGTATCCAAAACATGTTGATCTAAATCAGTATGTATAGTATCCTTCTTTGATTCAATAAATTGAATAAAATTGGGATCTATTACAGTATCATAGACTGAATTCTCAGAATTGGTACGAAATAAAGAATGCTCAAATGATAAGTTAAATTTAATGTCCTCTAAGCTCAATAACTCTTTAGGAAGTGAATTTGATTTGTTTAACTGATTAACCCTTCCTTAACTCCCTATCTTTTTAGTTTTTCTTAAAATTTTGTCAGGATCATCAACAATTGTAGCAAGTTGAGGATCGGGATGAGCCCTGGTATAATATGTTCTTTTAGAAGCCAGAGTTTTGAATTATAATGCTGATCTCAAAACAACTCTTTTAAAAACTTAATGTGAAAAATGGGGAAAATTGTTTCCCTTTAAGATTAATTTTAACTAGGGACTGAGTTCCCTAGTATGGTCGCCACTATGTTATCACTCCAAAATTTCCAAGGGTTGTTCAATGTGCTAAGAAGAAATATCAAAGGTAACTACAAACCTACTTTGGACCTTAGGATCTAGCCTTCCTAAACTCAGAGAGGGCTCTCTCTATATGATTTAACTTTGTTCATTTTAATGGATTTTGGGCTAGTTATGTTTGCTTGATTTGGTTTGATTTTGATTTGTTGGTGGAATTAATGATTTAGATGGATAGGTGCCTGTCTATTTTCCATTGGGATATGGAGTCAATTTATAAAGAAAACATAATATAAACCAATTATAAAAGCAGTGTTACAGGGCAAGGTAACTGAGCAACAATAGATTTAGGGCTGAAATGGTGAAATGATTTTCAATCAGGATCAAGAAGCAGTTAAGGATTCCATAAACTAGATAATGAAGGAAGATGAAGGAGGTCAAATAGGATTAGAGGGCAATTAAGGATCCTTTAAACGAGATATCAGAAGAAAACATAGACATGAATAACAATTCAAAACAAAGTTTACTTAAACAAATTTTGCAATAACATTCCTATTATACCATTCAAATTTAGAAGAAAAACATTCAAGTTTATGGAATACTTTAGAAAAGAACATGAAAAATTTAAATATACTTTACTGAAGTGGCTCAACACATGAATCCTGTAAAGAAATTCTTCTATTATTTGTCTTGTCTATCAACTGGAAAAGTATAGCAAACCCTCAGGTTGTAGATGAGTTCAACTATAGAAATATTCAGAAATCCACCACTCAATACTTTGAATTTTAAAGTATTTATGCAAAAACTACTACAAAATATCCCAAAAACTGATTTAGGAATTATTCAAGGAAAATGAAATATCTTCATCCAAGAAGATAGAGACAACTATATAACTAATGCAAGTTGTCCCTACTTATTTGGCTTTGTTGTTTGCTTTCACTAATATTTTGCTGCTTTATCTCTTTTGTTGTTTGCTTTACGTTGGAAGTCTCTTTTTCTGTTTAGTGTCTCTCAAGCTGGCCACATCTTTACTCTGCCTTTTCATATGATACTCTTTAAACTCTATTACTGCTTTACTTTTAATCTTTGACTGCTCTATTTATGTTTTAACCTGGACTGCTCTTTTACCTGTTTTACTTTTACCTTTCAAAGTAAATCATTTAATTTATCACAAGCCTCTTCATCTGGTAATTTGATTTTTACCATTCTTCTGTAGTTTTCATCAACTTCTGTGTACTTTGAAAAAGTAGGCTTGTTTATAAAGAGATGTTTTACCTCATGCTAGAGGTAAAAGAGATTCTCAAAAGTTTGATAGAGCACATTTCCTGGGGGCACACTTTTCATTGATGAATTGTTGGAAGTTTCTCTAGATACTTTTCTCATATTCTTATCATAATATTGATGTTTCATTAGTTTATCATTGATTACCAAAAGATTAGGCAAACCCTTCTATCTTAATACTTCAAATTTTTTTAAAAAAATTGTTCACTGCAAGTTTCATGTTTTGACATTTATACTCTAGCTGTATCATCATATTTCTCTTGGAAATAACTTTCTTCACTTCTAGAATGGTCTCTGTTCTTTCAAATATCCCAAGCTCCTCTAATTCATACTTGTTTTTAGAATTTAGAAATTTGATTATTTTAGAGGCTTCCTCTGGTTTCTCCCCAAGATCTGCTTTTACCTTATGAATTACCTCACTGGCTTTGTTCACTAAATCATTTTGTTCAAATATTACCTGTATAGATGGCCAAATATCATTGACTGAATCAAGGATATTGTCCCATAAATGTTTCTTTGCTTGGGCCAAAGGCTCCTTTAATGATAATTCTTTTTCTGGCTGGTGGATCTTGTCATTCAATCTATTAGATTTTTGTTTCTCAGCTAGATGCATTACTGGTACTAATTTATTTTCATCTTCCAAGCTCTTCACTTGCTCCTTATGCTTCTTAATATGTGTTGTTTGAATGGACATATCCTGCATGGCTTTGATCATTTTACCTGCTTCATCACTGGGATGAGCTACTATTGTTGTTGAATCTATTGCTGATGTAGTGGCTGACGTAGATGGAACTGCTGCAGTAACTATAGGTGTTGTTGGTAATGGAGCTAATGAAGTAGATGGACTGTTGTAGTAACTGTAGGAATGGTAATGACAGTAACTGCTTCCATGTTGACCTTCTTTTCCTACACAAATTTGTCCATCTCTGTCTCCATTTCTCTTAGTTGAGTTGTCAACTGGATGATCAAGTCCATCATCTCATCCTTTTGATTAAGTGTCTCCAACACGTCCTTGGTTTGTGGATGTTCAGTAGTTGGTATCTTTAGCTGTTTCCTGAGTGTAGCTATGTCTATATTTCTCTTTTTGATGAGTTCTTTTGTTGCTTTGATATTAATTGGATTATAGACAATTTCAATCACCAACTCTTCTAGTGACTTGATCCTATTTTCCTTTGCTTGCGATGAGGCCCTTTCCAGATTTAACTGTGACTATATATTTTCCAAAGAATTCTTCAATTTCTGGAAACTTAGAGCTTTTTGTGTCATTGTTGAATATATCATTTCTCCTACCTGTTTATGAAATTCAATATAGTCAATTGGGTGCACATCCTGAGCATGAATTTCAAAGGTTGTTTTCTTGTAATCTTCTGAAGTTTTTTGGACCTTTACCTTTGGCTATAAGAAATTCATCTATATCTTCCTAGTTTTTAGGTAAAAAGCTAAAAGTAACCTACTCTGATCACTCAGAGTTTTCTTCCAGTATTGTGTACATATTGCAGCTTTTAATGCCTCATTTCTAATTTTAATTTCTTTGTATTTCTCCATGATATCTTTCTCTTTGTCCAATGGTTTGCTTGATGAAGAGACTTCAACACTATGCTGCTTCTAAATAATCTAAGTATTAGAGGTTGAAGGATGATGAGCTTCCTCTGAAACTGCTGGAGGTGCAATTTCTTTAACCGCTATGTCTATATTAATGATTTCAATTGTCTCAACTATCTCTTCTTGCTCATTTACAAGAATTAGCTTGGGCTTGATTCTGTACATTAGTTTGAATTTCGTATCAAAGGTGGTTTCAACTGAGTAGGATCCTTCTTCTCTAGCCCTTTTTGAACTTCTGGCTTGTGGGTCTGGAGTATGCAAGATGGAACTAGTATCAACCTGCTTATCCATCTTCTGAAGAGTGTTTTTCAACCAATCTAACTGGTTGGAATACTTTTCAATTTCTGGTTTTGACTCATGGATGAAGGGGGTCAATTTGAATTTGACTGTTAATTTACTTATGACACCCAAAGGATTATAATTCCATTTGAAACTGTTGCTGAAATTGAACTCTTGCAAACACTTCTCTTCTTGTTGATCAACATTTCTATTGTTGATAATGAAAGGACCAATCTGGTTCTTGATTTTAAACTGTTTTTTCTTCTTGGCTGATAGAAAATTATCCTCATTTGAATTTAGGATCTGCCTTATACATTCTAGTGCAAATAACCACATGGGAAGGTATTTAGGAAGCTTGTAAGGGGTGAGTTAACATCCATACACCCTAATTTCAGTGTGGTTCTGGTACAAATACCAGTCCCCTGTTATGCTGTGCTCTAACAACTGTAATACTTTCTTAATTTCTTCATTGGTCCTAGGTTGACTGCCACTGCTTAGCATGTTGGCAACTGGATGAATAAAGGAGTCAATGAAGTCTTTGTAGGTGAACTCTATGGAATATTTTCTGATTAGGGAAGTCTAGAAGACAACTGATTGTGGGTTACCCTCAGTGTCTAGTTTTTGGAGGCTTACTACAAACCTTTCAGATTGGAAATACAAAAACATATGGCACAAAACTGAGGAGTATTTGAAAGCTCCTTCTTCTGGCAACTTAACTAGTTGATCATGCATGGTGTCTACTAGGAATTGGGAAAATTTGAAGGTTATAGCTAGAGGTTATTTTGCACTAAAGATAGAGAGGAAACCCAAGATGGATTCATCAACATGTTCATTAGTAAAATATCCTAATAAACAAGATAACATGGTCACAATTTGCTTGGTTTGTTCTGGGAATATGGCAGTAGAGTAGGGTGGGTTCTTTTAAGGAATTTGTGCTATTTCAAGGAGGAAGGTTTGGAAGATTTGAGACCTCTTAGGAAAGTGTAGCTTTAAGTAAAGCTCAGTAAAGGCTTCAATGGAGAAGGGCACTCCCTCTGGTTGTGGTTGAATTTTTAGCATTTGATTGATGGATTTAGTAGTTACATTAAATAGGATTTCTTGGGCTGGGGTAACTATGACTCTTTCATTTGGAAAATAATTGATTTAGCATAGTTTGATGAGTTTAGGGCATTGGTAGGTCTGTGGAAAGACATACTTGGACAGGTTAAACTCCCAGAGATGAATATCATTTGCCTGGTCAATAAATTTGTCATGGCTCTAGTAGTGGAGCTCCAAGAGATTGGACTTTGTAACAGTGTCAACAATTTTGAAGTCTTTATCGGGCAAGGGTAGGTGTTCACCATTTGCTACTCAGGTTTGAAGAGTTTTTACACTTAGAACGCTCTAAGAAGCCACTAATTTGGTTCAATTTATCAATTCCCGAGTTCAATTGACAGAGTAGAGTACTAGAATTACCTGGAAAACAATGAATTTTGGTTGTAGGGAGGTCTGGGCAGCAGCAGGGGCTCTGTTTCGGGTTGGTGATAGATTTTGGTCTTTTCTCACAAGTTCAATAGTAATAGGGAAAAGACAAATTCTCGGTGTTTTTGTTATTTCACCTTCTTTGGGAATTAGTAGGTTTTTTCATGGCACATTATTTAATTACACAGTACGGTGGTTGATTGCATTGGTGGTTGTACCACATGGTGCAAGGGTATACAAATGGTTTATCACACTGCAAAAAAAGGTTTGGTGGGTTTGGAGGAGAAAATGCGATAAAGCATAGGAGTGACACGTGGCGAAAATGCTAAGTTACAAAACCACCCATTTCGTATCCTTTTGAAAGATTTAACCATCGGGTGTTGGGGGGTGCGAAAAGGATTGGGGACCATTAGATATGATCTAAGGAGATAGGGCGATAGATGGATGTGTGGGTATTGTGGGTTTTCAGAGAGGTGGGACTAGGAGTTAATTGGCAGAGGGTTATATTTAAATGGGGTCAGAATATTTATAATAGGGAATTAAAATAATAATGTGGGTTAATAAGGGGGATCATATATGAATTATATAAAGTTTTGTATGTTTTTAAATAAAAAATGGAATTAGTAAAGGGGAATAAATTTTCAAAGGAAAATGTGATTTTTTAACTAGGGAAAAGGGTTTTAGTAAGGGAAATTAAGTGAAATAAGGGGAAAAAGTTAAAATTAAGGGAAGGGATATTTCTACAAAGGAATATGAGTTTGGAAGGAAGTTAGTAATATGAAATGAGCCAATTGATGCTCTCCCTGCCTTATGAAAACTGCTTCTGCCTACCCATCATTTATCGTAACATTTTTTCTTCGTTTACTAGGTGCATTTGAGCTTGCTGACCCTTTATTTTCTTTGATAAGAAAACTATCTAATTCTAATCTTATAACTTCCAATGGCTCAGATTTAACTGATGAGCTCATTATTATTCTCTGCCTAACTACTGATCTGCCAAGATTAAACAATTTGGCTAGATCTTTATTCTCTATCTATCAACATGAAATTTAAAGCATGGATGAATCAAGATTAAATTGTTTGATTATCATGGATTGTGGCATTTTGACACGCTGCACACAATCTTATTTGTAAAAAGTTAACTAAGAGTAGTGGCATTTGAAAGTGCACACTTTCATGATCTATTTTTATCTCCTTGTGGTGGGGTTCATACTTTATCTTCTTTTTCTTATTCTTTTCTTTTACTCCTTTGATTTTTCTTTTAGGACTTTCCCTCTTTACATTTTTTAATATGGGAAAACATTTTGCAGAAAGCAAAAACATGTACAATATTACGAGAATTTACACAGTCAATTCAAAATCATGAAGCCTATTATTATAGGAACCTAACACCTCATACGTTCCCAAGTGTACTTTGGCAGTACATTAGCACCAGATCCTAAGTCTAGAATTATATAGTCCATGTCAAAATCACCAATGTGTGTTGTCAACCGCATTTCCCCACTAGTCCTCTTCTTACTTTGGTTTATCTTATTATTGTGCGGTGTTTTGGTAGTGGCTTGTCCGTGTTAGCGCAATTATATATCAGTTCTTAGAGTCCTTAAATTTCCTTTTGATCCCTGAACAACTTCATGCAGGTCTATAGAAACAATTTCAACATTGTGGGATCAGAGCTCTCTGTCACACTACTTTTTTCAGATTTCCCTTTTCGTGGGACTATTGGTATTTGAGTTTCAGAATTTGAAGCACCTAGATCCATAAAACTTTTCCTTGCCTCCATAAACGTCTCCTTTTCTATGTGTAATTCAAATCCAACATTCTTCTCACCAGCTTGCGAACCCATGTATCTAATTTTCCTTCTGCATTGTCTTCACCAGTGGCTATACCACTTTGCTTTACTATATTGACCCTACGATTGTCTTTGCGCAGCTCAGATCTCATCATCTAAATGTTCTATGTTGGATTTTGGTTCTTCTTTTCCTGCATATTTTCTATTAATATAAGATACTCCTCTATAACATGATCAAAATGCTTACAATATTGATAAGAAGGATGAGTTGGGTTCTAATAGTTGCGTGCAAAATTTCCTAGTTCTCCACAGTTGTAGTAGAAGATCTAGCCTAGACCTCTTCTAGCGCCTCCACCTGATCCTCTTCCAAATCCTTGGAATCCTCCGTGAGTCGTAGGTGAGCCTTGGTCGTTCTGCACGTAGGTTTCAACCTGCATCCTATACATCAGGGTTCTGTTAATCATTAAATGATAGCTTCGACAATCTCTTTCATCATGGCCAACCGATTTACAAAATTTACAGAAGAGTTTCTTTGGTGACTGCACAAACTTTTGTAATAGATAATAATTGTCTGTCGTAAGCATTCCTTATACTTGGTAGATACTACACTAGATTCTTGAACCAACACTTGATCTAGCAGGAGACTCTGGTTTTAGTGGGTTGGGTCCTCCCTCAGCTATATAATCCTGATATATAGGGCACTGATCCTTATAGTGGACTACAACCTTGTACTTCATGCACCAAACTTCAGGGTGTAGTCCTAACTGATCCTCCTTTCCCTTCTTCAAACCTTGCAACTCCATATGCAGGCTTGCTAACTATGACTGGATATTTTGGACTCATATATTCATATCTTGGATCAAAGAAGCCTCCATCTTCATTGTAATCTCTAATGCTTCGCCCTGAGATCTGATAACCTGTTAAGACAAAGGCAATCTTAAATGTGGTAATAGTGAGCTATATACAATTCCTTGTGTTGCTCATTTGAAATTTGAAGATTAGCTTGTCTCAGCAAGCACTTCAACCTCTAATACATATCCCACATGGACTTTTTAGCTATCTGCTTGATCTCCTTTATTTTAGTAACACACTTAGCTTCTGATTTCGACTTTCTAAATTCTGTGTTTAGCACAGTCTTTATATCAGCCAATGTATCATTTGGTTTGGTTGTACTATATTTGATATACCATGCAAGCATTCTATCCTGTAGCATTGTAACCAGTTGCACTTTCTTCATGCCATTATCATTGATGTGTTGCACCTTCCACATAGCTTCGGCTACGAACCAAAACTGATTAGGATCCTCTAGTCCCTCGCCCTTGAATATAGGCATTTTCACTGTGTTCTCCACACTGAGGAATGAAGGTGGAGGTGGAGGAATAGGTGTATGAGGTGGTGATGAGGGTGGGGATGGGGTATATAGATGTGGAATCCCAGAACCGACCTGACATTTTGTCTGCCACGCACCTCCAACTGTGTTAGGGATGGTCCTTTCTTCTTCGTTGTCTGATTCACCCAACAATGAACTGTACGTGCCTTTAGTGTATTTGTCCCAATTAGCTCTGAATATTTTTCCACTTCATGTAGATCTGGTCTAACCCTTTTAAACATCAATTCATAGGCATAACACCCTTTTCACACAAGAAAATTTTAATCCAAGTTTTTAGCGATATCAAGTACTTACCTCTAGGACGCTTAAAGAATTGGCGTTCAGCTTCACTATAAGATACACAGGTGTCAATTGAAAATTCAATGATGAAAATACCCAAAATACTATCGATTCAATATTCAACAACCCTTGCAACCTTATAATCAGATTCTTCAAGGCACTTGATCAGTTCAAGAGTCCATACAATAGGATCATCGTGTTTCCAAGTAGGTTCATTGTTCGGTAGCCTAGAAAACCACCCCTGTAATTCACAAGGGAAGGATGAAAATAAAACCTCGTGCTCTTCTATGTAGAGATATCTTCTTGACCTCCTTTCTTTGGACTAACATGGATTTCGATTTTCTTGAGATGAAAACTCATGCAAGTTCCGATCTATCCACTTCTCAATTTCTTTCTTAGTTGGTATCCATGGATGCCACATCACACATCCCTCAGATAGATCCCAGTCCCAAAATGGAACCATTTTTTGGCTTGAGGGGGCTTGGACCCAATTTCAGAGTTAGTTTTGCTAACCAACAAAACCATACACTACCAGCCCTTTTGGCAATAGTTCGCTTAGCACAAACTGCAATCTCACCGGACGTAGTAGTAGGGAATGCTAGAACCAAGTTTCTGCATCTAGAAGGTCATGTGATGTAGTAGTGAGGTGTTCCTTAAATTAGGGCATGATCTAGTCTTCACGAACCCTTATCTTCAGAATCAAAGACTTGAAGTGATTTCTACATATCTAGACTTAGGAACTTCACCCCAACATTCTAGAATGCATAAGTTAAATTTATCAAAGTAGATCTCAACCTTTTGGGTGCAATTAAAACAATATGACAGAGAACTGAATCATAACTGAGAATGAAATACAGAAACACATAAATATACAAATAACACACAGATTTTCTTCAATTATGCTTTATTACTTCAGATATTTAGTACATACTCTTCTTCCAACCTTGCACACATAGTTGCAGGGGCCCACACACTCAACTACAGGAGCCTTCCCCTTCACCATAATATGGACTTACAGACTCAAAATCTTACTTATCAACTATCCATAAGATTAGACTTACTATAATCTAATGACTCCTAGATGACTCCCTTTTATATTTGTTACATTACATTACCATGGTCCATGAACCATGGGTAGAGTTCATTGTATGAAAACAACCCATCCCTTTACAAAATAAGCATCTTTGACCTTCCTAAAATCCCATTTAAATCTTAATGTTCTACGTGCTCCACTCCTCAAGTTGCAGAGACTTTACAATATTACAAAATTTTACTCAAAACATACACAAAATTGGACCTAGGGGTCCCCATCCCAACATCCTTGGGTGATGCTCACCTCCCCTACACCTTCCACAACTATCATGCACCTTTCCAACACTTCATCTCACCATTCTTATCCTCCAAAACCTCTCATCCAACTTCATGTAGCAGTGTAGGACATCCTATAGTAGTTTCCTATAACAAACCTATAACAGCGTGTTTTGATCCTGTTTGACCTACAATAATAGTATATCCTAGTTTAGGAGTAGGTTAACCCCTCAGATTGGACTCTATGACTAGAAGTGTGAACTAGACCATTCCTTTCACTCCTTTCCTTCTTGCAAGATCATATAGCATTAGCTCCTTTATTTCGAAGTTTAGCAATTAGAACTTTATCTATTCTGCAAGTGTGAATGAGATAGTTAATGCATGCATGTTTGACTTATTAAATGATAGAGTAAGTTTCCATTTTCAAGAAACCCTGATATCTAGGTGATCAAGTACATTATTAACATAGTTTCCTTTCTGTAGGTGATTTGTGTCATTTTATAGCATTTACAAGTTGGGAACTTTAATTTCCTAGTTTACAAGAATTTACCTTCTTTGCACTAGAAATAGCTTTATATTTGACTGTCAGTAGTTAGAATCCCTTTAGTTCAATAGAGGAATGGTTTGGAACCCTAATGGTCAAGTACCCCAGTTGAGAAGTGACATGAGTAGAATGATGCATATGTTATGTATATAACATAGTCACCTCCAAGTTTGTACGAGACCCCGAGTTGATAAAGTAAAGCTGGTAGCCCTAGGAGTTATAGCAGCATAGTTGCAATACTAAGGCTCATCATAAGCCAAGGAAGGGAATATCACTAGCATGTTGGCCATATTTCTTCTAATAAATCCATCATCCTAGTGAGAAAAGAAGAATCCACCATTGGAGAGTCTTCATACTTCTTTGAGAGAGAGGAGAAACTTGCAAAGAGATTGAGGAAAAGAAACCCCCTTTCTAACGAATTTTGAGCACCATAGCTCAAAGAGTTGTCGTCAATTGTCTAAGATTCAGCTATTGTATTCAACCTCTACTACCAACAATCAATATAGGGAGAATTTTCCATTATTTTGTTGACTCGTTTGCTCCATTGAGAATTGTTTGTGTATTTAACTCTTTCTTTAGTTTATGTTTATGTATGCCTTGTTTCCACTATTTACAATGTTGTGATTATTTAAGTCTATCTACTAACAACACCATATTTTCCCATGATCCTTTGTACGGAACAATAAATTGTGAAGGAGGTGTCTTTTGGTACATCATTGCCACAAAAATACTACCACATGAATGGTGACCTGTTACATAACATTTTGTCACTATCCCTGTACTCCCCGTCCACGATCCTGGAGGACCTCTACAGTGAATCCTACATGCTTTCCCATCATGAAGAAACTCTTAGTATGTCCCTCTTCATGAGCAGAATAATTCCCCTTTGCATCATTTCCTAAGAATCTTCCTTTTACCCCAGTTTACAAGACCGACTATACTGACTAGTTTCCTCCTTGTGCCAATTTGATAAGATTAAAACTAGCACTAACGTCATACAGAGTGACTAAGACCTTTTCTAGTCACACCAATCCTCTTTTGGCAATTTTTTTAAATATGGAGTCAAAGCTTCCAGTCTAGAAGCTTTGTAACGAAAGTCTGGTAGATGGTTGGGCTGAATGGAGCCGAGGAAGTCAGTTTGAGCTCCTTTCCCCTATTAGGATGGAACAAACTCAAGAGACAATACCTTCTCCCATGGTGAGAGGAACCATATCCCATCCATCCAAGCTATATAAACCTCTCTTTTCCCAAGCTAAACTAGTTTTGGAGTGGGTTTGAATGATCAGCAAGACATCTGAAGCTTGTAGTTTTCTAGTGTATGTTTAAGGGAGAATAGTGTGTTTTGGTTTGGTTTGAGACTAGAGGGAAGAGGCCTTGAAACTTCCATTGTTGGGGCCATCCATGAGATTCTAGCAGAAGTGTGGTAACTTAGATACGTCAAAGGAGACCGACAATGTCAAGGCATTGGTTGTAATCTCTTTCTGATTTATATGAATAGAAATTTTGATTCATTTCCTACATGAACTGTTATCTTACATCTTTATGGCTTAATTTTCCTTGACCTGTTAATTAGGATGAATGCAATATTGTATGTTATCACATTTGTTGTTGTTGCTTGTGTGCTTGTTTCAGGTATTCAAAGGAAGGAAACAAAATATAGCTAGAGTAAGGAAGCAGGATCATCACCAAGCAAAATAGCATTCTAAGAGGTAGGCCCCTTATTTTATTCTAGCTTAAGGAGATTTTCCATAGATTATTTGTTTGTGGCTAGACCCGCTCTCTCGGGCTAGAGCAATTTTTTGTGTCTGCATTGAAAATTTACCTACATGACAGATTGGTGACTCCACTAGGGAGCCAATCCTTCTGTTTGATTGATTGTCATTTTATGGTTTTGTGTGAACTTTTCTAGTATCACCATTTCCCTTTAGTTTTCTCTGCTTTTCCTAGTTTACTTCTCTGAGCCTGAAATTTACATTAGCAAGTCTAGATTTAGCCTTTGAAATTTTTTATTCTTTTCCTTGAATCCACAGTCAGAGCTTTATTTTTCTGACAGTCGTGCCGATCAGCGTGAGTTTCTCAAAAAAATATGCGTCGACCCCTATAGGTGAAGATTAGGGTTTCCCCTAGATCATAGCTGGTGTGTCTTGCCCTTCTGATTTCTATCTATCAACTTTTTTGACTCTGTTCTGCCTGGCTGGAAAGCTCTTTTAGCTTGGTTTATATGCTTGTTTGGTTTGCATATTCTTCACTTGGTTTCTTGAGTTCTTGGATGGTTTGTGACCCTAGGGCATCTATGTCATCATCCATTCACCTGTTTGTGCGCTTAACAAGTCAAGTCGATAGTAAAGTTGCTCCTTGCATTTCGTTTCTTAGTCTTTTTGTTGCTTTGATTTCCATTTAACAAGTTTTAAAAGTTTCATTTTTTGATTGAGCGTATATTTTTGAGCATAGATCACATTTCTCATCTTGTTTTTGGTTGAGTCTTTGCATCATTAGTTTGAAAGGAATTCTCTTTTGTGCTTTGCACTTTCTTAAGGCTGGTTGTATTGAAAATTCTTCGTTGAAGCATTTTTGAAAGATTCGTTCCATCATTTCATTATACATAATTCTAGTTTGTTGAATCAATATGTTACATTAGTTAGCATCATTGAAGACTAGAGCTGCATCATCATTTGCATTGGAAAGGAAATTAATTATCTTTACTAGTGAAAGGACTACTTGAAGTGCGTTTGATAGGAAAGATAGGAACTGGAAAGAGTTTTTCACCATTTTATTTTCAAAAAGTGAAATAGTGAAAAAGTCATTTTTTCTTTCAATTTCTTGTTTATTGCATTGAGTGTGTTTTCTACTCTCATTAGTGTAGACAATTCATCAAATTGAAAGGGTCTTGTCTCATTTAGTTGCATATAGGAGTTTTTTGAGTCACATCGATAAGACCTAAAAACCAAGACATAATTTCAAGATAAGCTCTAAAATGTATTCAATTAACCTAAGGCGCATTTGAAACCTAACGATCACATTTAGAAGGTCTAGGCTAGAGACATGTTCCGACATCTTTAAACCTAGCAACTATCATTCGCTTTGGCACTAGAAAACTCTAGTACGGACTTGTGCTCACCGTACCGTCACGTATATAAAGGGATACCCCACTAGGTTGCAATCCTTTATCCATAGGAAGTCGAGTTTGCCTCTTTGTAAACATGATACACCGAACACAGCATTCGGGGAGATTGCCTGCACATACTTCTTGGTTCACTGGGAGGTATTCTATAGTTCACGGTTACTTGGTAATCATTTTTAACTAGATCACCTTGAGTAGTCATTTTTATCTTTTTGACTCCCTAAATATAAAATATCACCTGAGTTCTTGTCCTTTCGAGCGCATTTCAAACCGAAAGTGATAGAGTCACCTTTTCTTATTTCTTGACTCTTAAAACATGAAAGAGAACCAGTTTGTTTTTGTATCTTAAAAAAATGTTTCCCATGATCATATAACATCCCTATTAGTATTATTCTAGACCACATCATGAGTATACCTTTAAATACATTTTAAAGCCTTGGAATCAATCTCTCTTCTGGTTATTTGAGACACAATCATCATGGCTGAACCAACTGGTTCACCTAGATCCTCTTCCTCTCCTCTGTCTGAAAGATTGTCTGAGGAGCATTTTCCTGAATTGCCGCAATCACTTAAGGACCAAGGTGTTGATCTTGGAATTGTTCTAAGTATTCAACCTTTGTCATCGTGTCCTCCCCCTCCTTCAGATACTGGGTCACTTTATGATGTTGGCATGGAATCTCTAGATAATCCTATCCAGACTCCCGAGATTCCGTCGACTTTTGAAGGTCATCTTGGATCAGTTTTTTATCCTCTGAATCCTTTGTTCGATCCTGTTGTTATATCACCATAATGTTCGTACATTTTGTACAATCACTTGGGTATTCCTTTGGAATTATCCCCTTAAACATCTTCGGTTATCTGTCATCACCTGTTTTCACCCATGGTATCAGAAGGGGAAATCCCAGTCTCCTCTCCAGGTTGCTCGGAGGTTTCCACTCCACGCACAGTCAAGGAGCAGGAATATGCTTTCCCTCTTGAAGGTTTCCATTACATGGGAAGCATTTTGATCAATGTTCATCCTAAGTTATCATGTAGTTACGTGACGTTAGCTCAGTTGGTTTCTGGCATTCCTACTGCTTCATCACTATATAACAACCCTATTTGGGCATCTAACACTATGCCTACCTTAGGTCCATTCATTCTAAACCTGACCTCCCAAGCGATGGTGCATTCTATATTTACTTCAGTCTCGGTGCAACCCACCATTCCAAATCCTCTTGTTTCGTCGGTCCAAGTAACTCGCCCGGTTCAACCGACAGTCTCGAGTCATGTCTCTGTTAGTTCTTTGATCCCTCCAGTAAGTGGACAGGCTGTGCCACCGCCTGGGGGACAAGGTCTGAATGTTTCTATGATGTCTAGTACAACCAATGTGAGTGGATCACAATCTCAGATGGTTGGAATGAACCAGCCCTCTTTGGGTTCCATTCTAAACCCTATTGGTCATACTGGATCAAGTAATGTCCGGTACCAACAACCGAATCCTTTTGGTCTGTCTGGTTCAAGTAACATCTAGTACCAATAGCCTAATATGGATTAGGTTTAGTACAACCTCCTTATGTTCCATATGGTTCACAAGCAATGGTTAATCTGACCTACATCCCTCAGCTTGCACCTCATGTCTAGCCTGGTCCATCTACCGCACCTGGTGGGTACGACCAGATACAGTTTGGGAACTTCCAAGCTATCATTCCAGGAACTATTCAAGTACCTTTGTAGTAGCAAGGACATATTTTGTAGCATCAAGGGAAAAATTCGTTGTAGCAAGGGCCAAGATGATGCCACAGCAAGGACAACTATAAAAACCGTAGGGGAAACCCTCGCAACCGTTGCAGCAAACCATGCAGCTGCAAGTGTAGTGTGCACTACAATCCTCCTACCCTATGCCTTCACAAGGTCAACCTCTACAGCTGTAGGGACAACCTTTACAATTGCAAGGTCAACCCTTGCAGCAACGAGGTCAACCCGAGCAGCAACAACCTTTATACTCATATCAATAGGGTCAACCCTTGCAAGGACAAGGCCAAGGTCAAGCAAGCACAAAATCCTTATGTCCAAGGGAACAGGTTCAAGCTCTTTTTTTTCCAAGAAAAGAAAGTCCAAAATCCTTATGTCCAAGGGCAGTAAGTGCAAAATCCTTACGTCTAAGGGCAGCATGTCTAGAAACCTTTTGTCAAGGGGCAGTAGGTCCAAAACCCTTATGCTCAGGGACATCAGGTGAAAAATCCATATGTCCAAGGCCAAAAGGCTCAACAACCTTTTAACCCGTATATTGCTTATCAATAGCCTATGGCCAGATAGTTTCAAGGCTTTAAAGGTCAGAATCCTCCCTATGGGCAAGGTAACTTACAGTGGGAAAAAAATCAAATGCCATATGGACAAAATCCTCCACTATGGGGACAAAATCCTTACCAACAGGGATGGGCCCTGCTAGGTGGGCCCCCTTATCGACCTCAAATTCCTTTCAATAGCCAATTTTCATTATTGGCTACACTGGAGTTGTAAGATGTGTGTAGACTCATGAGTGACCCAATTCTTGATTCACCATACTGGCCTCCAGTTCCTTCCAAGGTCCCAAGCAATTGTTCGAAGTTTGAAGGAAAAGCAAAAGAGGATCCACAAGTCCACGTGATGACGTATCACCTCTGGTGCTCCTCAACTTCCTATGTTGATAATTCTATTCATCTTTGAGTTTTCCAATGAACTCTTACAGTTATTGTAGCCAAATGGTATATCAAGCTACTTTGAAATACCTATCATGAATTTAACACTCTCGCCATGGCCTTTCTCACACATTTCTAGTTTCCAGTCCACTTGAAACTAGCACCCATTTGCTAATGTCGCTCAAGAATGACACTGCGACCCACATCTCCGATCACATCTATGAAGGGAGACATAGGCATCATCTGATTAAGTTTGAGATTGCTGATTAGTTATTGACCGAGTGGTTCACCAAATCATTCGTCAACAAAATTGTTGAGGACATTGCTATGGGTGGATGCATCTATTAGCTTGTTGGGGCCTGACCCAGGTTTGGAGTTAATTAGCCAAACAAATCCCTGTACTACTGGCCCTTTCAGCAACAGTCTATAGAGTGCGGAATGAGGTCTCACCCAAAGTCATATGGGGGGGTGTTGGAACCAGGTTTCTGCACCCTTGAGATGTTTGAGAGGTTGAATTGGTCCAATGCTTAATCCCTTCATGCAAGCTGCTTTGCACACTTCCCAGGCCTTCACACCCTGATATACTTGCCTTTGCACAACCCTAACCAGGGCTGAGGAGCTTTCATACTGCTGGAGCAGCGCTCTATGCTATTCCCCTAAGTCGTACCTAAGATCTTGCTTATCTTCCTATGCCTAGTCAATTATCTCCACGTAGATGGATGTCTTACGTTATAGTTATTTATACCACACAGCCATAGGAGTTTGCACAACAAATAAATAGTACACTTGCAATTTAAACCCAATCATACATTAAAATAGGGAAAGATACACAGTAATATGGTAAACTTCTCTTTATTGATTTTTCCAATGATTACAAACTTGACTTGCCCTGTGCACTCGTCTACAGGGGTCCACACACTCAACTGCCGACTACTAGGCCTTTGAACAATTAGCGACAAAGCCTTCTCCTACTCTATGACCCAATGACACACTTTACACTTCGACTCAGTGTCTTAGACTCATTATGCTTCCATACTATTTCCTATTCCTTGCCTTTCACTTAGAGCCTTGCTCTAGTTATACAATCCCATGGTCCGCGGACCATGGGTAGGTTTATCAAGATGACATTACATTACAAAAATGAGGGTGGACAACCCTATGAATCTATCATAACATTGCACTCTGCGCCCATAATTCGCGGAGCTTTTACAAAAGACTTGGTAAAAACTTGGGATTTAAACCCCAAAACATGCCTTGGGGGGATTCCATGCCTAACAGGCCCCAAAAAAAATGTCAAGACATGCCCTCAAGTCACTCTGTCGGCACAGAGATCTTTGTGTGGAGTCCCTCTAACTCTGTCTGAACTACTGCAAGGTCGGCAGTGCACTGAGCGGCTGCCTGTCATGTACGCGTTGTTCCGAGACCATGATGTCAGAACTACTTCCTTGCATATGTGCTTATGTTCCTTGCATTTGTGTGAGCTTGCCTTCAATTGCTGCTGTGATGGTGAAGGCCTCCTTGATCTAGGGCTGAACGGCCTTTAGGACTTCTTTTTTGTGTCGTGCTGCGTCCACCTATTCTTTCAGTGCTTTGTCTTGTTGCATCCGCTTGAGCCTCTGAGTGAAGGCCACCGTTTCCGTAGTTCCTTTCACACTATCATACTGCTATTGGAGTTCTCGCACCTCTATCTCTAAGTGCTGGATGTTGGGGTCCTCCTACAGATTCATGAGGACCTCAAAGGACTCCTCCAACATTCTGGTGCAGTCTCTCACTGCACTGTCGATCTTGTCCAGTCCCGCTATAATAGCACTAACATGTTGTTCTCTTACTTCCAAAGGGGTGGACGGTTATGCCTTCAACTACAGCTCTGTGATCTAAAGGTTCGGCTCTAGTTGAACCTTTTTCATTTCCTCCTGTGCCTCATGTACCCCTACTACTAACCTATGGATGTGTGCCTTTGTTGGTGTGTCTGCTGGGATGGCCAGCTTAGGGATGCTTTGACAAGCTTCATCTAGTACCTATACCAGCTGTCGATTCTATGACACCACTTCATTGTGCTGCAAGCTTAACTATTCCAAGTTGATTTTTTTCTCGCTTAGTACTTGCAGTGCGTGACTCACCCTAGCCCGTAGTTCTGCAGTAATCCCATCCTGCAGAATGCATAATGTCTCCCATGGGAGTGCAACCATGTCGATGTTGATAACCTTCAATGTGCTAATCATAGGCCTGTCAGCCTCATTTGTTGTCACCAGTGCCCCTTCTGGAAACACTATGGTGTTTGTCACCTGAGTGCACAACATCTGCTCTACCGCATTTGTCCTGACTGCGAGGCTCGTCGAAAGGGTACCCACCTGAGGAGTGTGCACCTGTAACTCCTGCAGCTGTTCTCTGAGGGCCCCCAACAAAATCTAGTTCCCTGCATAAAATTTTGGAGGGCCTCGGAGGTGACATCGCGAACTGTTTCGCCGATGTCGTGTAGATCACCCTTAGAAGGGTGATCGCATCAATAAACAACTTCGATGCCTTGAACTTCTTGCATAGCCCTATCCGCTCGGTTGGGTGCTAGCACTTCAGCTGTGTTGACGTGGTTTGTGGGTTCATGCCTCCCTCCTCTTTCTCTACTTCCTACCTATGTGAAGGTGACTTTGGCCCTAGTGAACCTTCGCAGCTGCCTCTTGTGCTACTACTGCTGCTACTACCTTTTTCTGTTTAGCTACTATTTGTGGAGTGTCCTGCACCTCCTGCACTTCTATTGCCACTGCCCCCTTCCATCTCTTACCTCCTCTTTCTTCCTTTGTGTCATACTCTTTTCCATTGCCATGATGTTTGGAGCGCACCACTCTGGTGGCCATGTCTCTAGTACATTAAATATTACATTGTTTGTGGCTACAAAGGGTAGCTCTCTCCATTGCATGGTCGGGTCCTTACACGCTCTGATGTATATGTTGTGAAGGTTCGCTTTAAACTCTGCAAAACTTTGCAGGCTGTTATAGACAGTGGGTGATAACCGTGGCTTATGATTGATCCCCATTTTGAGGTTCATCTCCATGAACACCCAGAATATCTTACTATCACAGATCCTGTTTGCATCCTTTGTGGCCTAGAGCGAAGCGTACTTCACAACCTCCAGCAGATCCCCGACAATTGTGGGGAATTGACTATCCTCAGGAAATTCCCCTACCACGAGCACTATGGATAGTAGAAACCATGCATAGTGGAACGTTTTGACTTGTTCTTGAACTTCGTGGAAATTCTCCAAGAATTCCTTACAAAGGAACTCAGACCATTTAAATTGGACCCCATCCACGCACTACTGAGCAAGTTCTACCACCGATGCAGGTACATCGTCTGTGTGGCACTTGTGCATAACCTTACCTACCAGTATTTGGGTTGCCACTCTTACTACTTTGTCGTTGATACTGGATATGGTGTATCCCCTCTTCCTCTTCTCGAGTTTATACTTCTTCTTCATGGTGTCCGCGATGGCCAAGTCACTGCTTTTCCCCTTCGAGATATCTGTGGGGTCCTCTCCTTTGCATGGCAGTCGGGTGATGCGGTGAATCATGTTCTGTGATGGGGATGGGCTCCTCCAACCACAGACACCCACCATGCACCAGGTAGAGCAGCTTCCTGATGATGAAAATTGTTATTGGGACACAGTGGAAATGTGGCACCCAAAGCGGGTTTAATAGCCCTGCCTTTTCCACTCCATGCAACCACTTTCACAGCTCCAATTCAGTAACCCCTGCCACAGTGTTCTTCTTAGGCTTCATAAGTTGTGTAGTCTCTAGGTGAGGGAACTTCTTGTGGTCAGCGAGGTCCCAATCTTCAAATTTTAAACTAGGCACCTGTCCTAGGTGCATGCCCTAAAAAATGATGTTGTTTGGGAGGAGTAGGGTGTTGGGTCCCTATAATACTAGTGATTACCCCATTACTATTGTATTTGTGCCCCTAATTAATATTGTTTTGCCCCTATTGTCCCCATATTGTTATTACTATGCCCCATAGAATCCCTCTATTGTTATTTTTGTGGCTTTATATTATTATTGTTAGGTCGGCTAGTTTAATTGTGACTCCTTAGACTCCTATATATAGAAAGGAGGTTTTTTCATTTGAATCATCCAAGAATTGTTCATTTATGTAATGTAAAGGAGGTTACCCCCTCGAAGAGGCTGAATTCTAAGGCATTGATCTATCTTTTCTTGAGCTAGTTTCATAACATTTGGTATCAGAGGTTTGTATTCTAGGGTTTCGCTGCTCCAAACAGGTCATTGTGGCATTTTCGCTATAACTTTTTTTTTGCGATGTTTCAGAGGCTAAAAAAAACCCATTTGAGAAGACATCATGCTGAATCTCAGGGCCGAATTTTAGAGCGTTTCGCACCATATTTGCGGAGATATGATCCGAGGAAGTTGGTCCTTTTGCAAAATCGTGAATTGCATTCAAAATAGGTGACCTGGGGAAAATCGTCATAACTTTCTCTCTGTGCATCAGATTGAAATTTCATAAGAAGGTACAGAAAGAGGACGGACTGTAGTTTCTTGTATATATTTTTTAGAGCCAAGGGTCAAAACAGGAACATGTGGCATGTTGTACAAATTCGCTCTACTGAATTAGTCTATAATAGGGTCACTGTGGGAGATTTGGCATAACTCTTCATTGGAGAATCCAATTAGGGTCAGACTTGTGGCATTAGAAAGAGGACACAGAGGGCTACCACAGGTCACAATTTTAGAACTGGATGATCCGAAATTATAGAGATACATCAGAGGCAATATCGAGCTCCTACAAAGTGAAAAAAAGTGTGTAT
>APFE031411670.1:0-10111 GCA_000404065.3 Pinus taeda
AATGTTATAAATGTTTTTAAATAAATAATTAATTTTTTTTCTCCTAGTTGTTTCTATATAGTCGTTGGACTGTCTAGTCCACTTATTTAACCTGCTGCAAGCTCTGACTCGTCCACTTATTTAACCTGCTGCAAGCTCTGACTCTTCATCTTGCCTTGATGATGAACCATGGGTCTGATTCTTCATCTTGCCCTAACAATGAACCAAGGCCTAATTCTTCATGTTGCTCTGAAGTCTGATTCTTCATCTTGTCTTGGCAATGAACCACACTGGTTGGTTCGAAACGTGTCGACATATATTCTTGATGTGATTGATTCCGATTATTTTTTTATATATAATCTAAATGGATCACAGGCCTAACTCGAGAATCAAATTAAATAAAAAATATATTTTAAATATAGAATTTTTTTAATTATTTAAATATTATTAAAAAATGTTTTTTTTAATAATTTCATTATTTTAAAATTTATCAATGTCTTCACTTCTTATGCTCAGTTTATTAATGAATTTGGTTCATGACATAACAGTTTCTTTTGGAATATAAAGAATAAAATCATTTATATTAATATTTGTTTTTATCTATTTCTTGATACTATGTATCATTCCACATTGTACCTTCCACAACAATAAATCCATGACATCTTTACATCTACATAAGCATGTAGGTACCAACTATTTTATGTAACATTTTTTCACAACAACAAATCCATCAAATAGTTTATATTTAAATATATATCCTACCAACTATTTTATGCAACACTCTTCCCCAACTATAAATCCATTACCAGTTCACACTCGGATAAATATCCTACCAACTATTTTATGTAATACACCATGAAAACTTATACAAAAGTTGAGACACATTGTCTTTGAGGATCCCCAATTGAATTTGTGTGTTAACGATTGATTCTTCTTTATGTTGTAACTGGTATTGCATTTAGTTTACATACTTCATGTTTTTAATTTCCTATACTCACCATGATACCATTTTTCCTTTGAGTTGCCTTTGTATCCAACATTCGCCATAATGCCATTTCCTTTGTTATCTTTGCCTCCAACACTATCTCATAATACCATTTCCTTTATTATCTTTGCCTCCAACGCTCACCGTAATGTATTTTCATTTTTATCTTTCCCTCTACTTTTAACTTTGTAAAAAAAAAATTAATAACATTGTAAGCTTGTTAGTAAGATTAATTACAAATTAAATGTCGAATGTCAATTTTGAGTTGCAAACAAATAAACATTAGACATTGAACAATCTCGAATCAAGCATCTATTTTTTTCTCATAGTTACATATTTAGTGTTTGTATAAATTAAAATTCATGACATCGTTATAGCTTTAGCATTTAATATGATTGATATTCTAGCATATTGGTGCACCTTTAAACCAGTGAGTAAACCAGTGAGTATGTACTTTGTGACATCTTCACTAATACAATAACTAATGGGAACATAATACATATCTAAAATTTGAATTTAAATCTCTCAACAATCCACCAATCTTATATAAGTTTGGTCCAACTCATCATAAGGATAACGCATAGTCTACAATTAAAAACTTAATTTTAACTTTAGGGAAATTTTCCAACTTGCATGTTCTTGATTAAGTTTAGATGTAAACTTGTTAACTAAACCTTCAAGGTTGTTATTGTATAATATGTAATTAGTTTTACATTCTGTTTTTACGGTTAATAAGTTACCAAGACACAATTGTCTCGTACCTAGATTTCACATGTATAAATTAGTAAATTTATCATTAATATGATGTTCTTTCATTGTATTCTTTATTTGGGCTTGTACAGTGGTATCAGAGCCCCGGGTTGAGTTAGAATTTGAAGTTTATGGCATAAAGGAGACACAGAGCATGAAGGCTCTGAGGATAGCTGAATTCAGCAGAAGGTTAACCCAATGAGACACCCAAACTATTGGCTCTTTGTAAGTTTTATAATTTTCCTTCATAATGAAAGCTGATTGGAGAAATTTAGTGGTATAAATATTTGTTTTTAACATATCCTTGGAAGTTAGAATACATGTTGGAGTTTTGAGTTCTTGTTGTTCTCAATTTTCCAATATTAAGTCAAATACCAATAATTGTTGGATTGTTTGCTAAAAGTCTCAGTCCCATGCATCAAGGGTCGCTTATTGTTTTAATTTTGGGAAACTTTATTTGCATTTACTGCATCAAACGGGATTTTAATTACAATGAAATTTCTGAAAGGTAGTATTTGTATCTACGACAAGTCTCAATCCCATGCATCAAGGGTCACTTGTTGTTTTAATTTTGGGAATCTTTATTTGCATCTAGTGCATCAAACGAGAGTTTACATACAATGAAATTTTTGAAAGATAGCATTTTCATTTACGACAATCCCAGTAAAATTTCTGAAGGAAAGTATTTTCATTTACCACAGTAAATAGGAGTTTAATGACAGTAAAATTTCTGAAGGATAGTATTTGCATTTACTGCAGTAAACATGAGTTTAATGACAATAAAATTTCTGAAGGATAGTGTTTACTTACAGTGAAATTTCTGAAAGATAGTATTTTCATTTACGAGAGTAAACAAGAGTTTAATCACAGTAAATTTTCTAAAGGATAGTATTTCCATTTACCGCAGTAAACCAGAGTTTAATGACAGTAAAATTTTTGAAAGATAGTATTTGTATTTACTGCAGTAAACATGAGTTTGATGGCAATAAAAGTTTTGAAGGATAGTATTTACATTTACATAGTATTTTCATTTACAGCAGTAAACAAGATTTTAATGACAGTAAAATTTCGGAAGGATAATATTTACATTTACTACAACAAATAACTTTATGAAGGATACTTAAAATGAAGGATATATATTTTTTGGGAGTCTAATGACAGTAAAATTTATGAAGGATAGTATTTACATTTACTACAGCAAATAAATTTATGAAGGATACTTAAAATGAAGGAAATATATTTTTTGGTGGCTTGAATTAAATTTTTAATTTAAGAGGAGGCCATTGGTAAAATAAAATATTTGGAGGCTAATAAGATTTGAACCTAGGTCTTTGCTAGGCTATTTTTGAAACTTACCATTAAAACACAAAACCAACTTTGTTTGAAACAAGAGGAGATACAAATTTATATCTTTTCATAAGTATTGCATATATTTTGAATTTGAAAAGATTTGAAGAATATTTGGCTGCATAACAATTATGACTTCAATAGTTTCCATAGTTGGAGTTGTTCTTAATGGAAATGAAAATTATTAAGAGTGGTTTAGAAAGCTTAAAAGTGTCCTTGTTTTTAACAATTTGTGGGAAGTTTGTCAAGGCAAGAAGGATAATGACGCAAAAGAAATTGCACTAGAGCTACCTAATAATGAGAAGCAGTGTGCAATTTGGGAGACAAAAGACAATAAGGCATATGCATTAATAACTGCATCAATGACAAAAGAGGTGAGACGATATATCGTTTCCTGTGATATTGCATTCAAAGCTTTAAAGAAGTTGAAAGAACTATATGATTCACACTCAGAACTCGAAATTATTCAGTTGTTGTTAAATTTGTTTAATTTGGAGATGAAGGATAATGATCCTTTGAAGAGTTCCTCTGAAATAAAATCTATTTTGCATGATATAGAAGCAACTGGAATTAAAGTATATTTACAGTTTATAGCTTTTATAAAAGTCCTTCACTCTGTCTATTCACACTAGTTGGAATCTCTCCAAGCTAGTGGGCAGTTACAATACATCACATTTGATAAACTAGTAAGTAAAATAGCTGAGAGAGAAAAGGCTTTTGGGAAGACAGAGGCTCCACCTAACTCTAATGTATAAACTTTGTGCCTTGCACAAAAGGATCAGAAGTCTCATGTTGAAATTTCTAGAGGTGATAAAAGTAGTAGAGGTCGTGGTAGGAAAAATTATAGAGGCAGGGGGGTAAAAAATAATCAGGGAGACAAACAACAAAATAATAGACAACAAAGGAATTTTAATAATAGACCAGTTATTAAATGTTTTAGATGTGGTAAAAGTGGTCATACTGCTACTAACTGTAAAATCCCTTGGGAGAAAGTCATTGAAAGGAGAGAATAATTGAATGAAAAGAAAGATTAGCACGACCAGATAAGGGAAAATCATTAGAGTATGCACATTACATTGTTGCTCACTGTAATTTTAATATTAATGATGTTTTTAGCATTGCATTTTCTTCATAGTGAGATAGTTGGATTTTGGATTTAGAAGCCACTTGTCATTTGAAATTTAGGTGAATTTTTTTTTAAACATTCGGTGATGATATTGATGGTGTTATTTATTTTGCTAACAAGTCTCAAATTAAACCATCTAGCATTGGGTCTATTCGTTTGAAGATACCAATTCTTGCCAATTATGTTCTACAGGATGTACTTTATATTCCACAGTTTCAATGAAATGTGATGTCTCTTATCCATATTCGGCAGCAGGGGCATTCTATTCATATATTTAATGGCATCATCAAGATAAGAAAAGCATTTGATCATGCAGTTATTATAAACGGTGTGGAAGAAGGTACGCTTTTAAGTTAATTGGTACTTCATCTACTAATTCTCGTGAAATTTCTAAATTTTTGGCAAAGCAAAGTGATATCTTGTATCCCATATTATTTTGGCATGCTTGATTTGGTCACATCAATTATGACAGCATCGGAATTATGAAAAAGTAAGGTATTGAAGGCTTTCCTACATCTCCAAGAAAGATTACACCTTGTGATGCTTGTATTCTAGGAAAGCATTGTAAACAACCTTTTCATAGTTCTTCTTTTAGAGCTTCATGGAAATTAGGTCTTATACATTCATATTTATGTGGACCTATACCTGTTGCAACTACCAATGGAAATAAATATGTGCTGACATTTATTGATGATTAATCAAGAATGTGTTGGGTGTATTTATTGAAGAATAAGTCACAAGTGTTTGAAGTTTTCAAGACTTTTCATTTGATGATTAAAAATGAAACTCAACAGAATATAGGAATTCTCAGAACTGATAACAGTGGCAAGTATACTTCTCATGTTTTTGAACAATATTTGAAGGACAATGGAATCAAACATCAGAATACCATACCTTATAATCCACAACATAATGGAATTGTAGAACATATGAATAGAACTTTGATTAATATGGTTAGATCTATGATGTTCTTTAAGAATGTTAAGTTGATGTTTTGGGGAGAAGCAGTGCTTTGTGCAGCTTATATTTGCAGTTGTTATCCTTTTGTTATCAATAATAATTCTCCTTATGAAATGTTGTATAATCGTCTTCCTATTGTTCAATATTTTAGAGTTTTTGGTTCTCTATGTTATGAATTAATTCCTAAACATCGGCGCAACAAGTTGGGTGTTAGGAATCGCAAATGTATTTTCTTGGGATATTCTGCTACTTACAAAGCTTACATGTTGTATGATGAAGAGAACAAGAAGTTCATTCTTTCCAGAGATGTTATTTTCCTTGAATCAGATAAAAATAATTCCACTGTCAATAGGGAACTAGCTCATTTGGAGAAATTTGCATCTAAAAAGTTTTATTTTGAATAGGATTTATGATGTTCCACATACTAAAGGGGAGGTTCCCATTCTGGATCAGTATGTGGTTTTTCCATATTTGAGTCATGAGAATGATGACGATGTTATTGTTGAAGAAAATTTGGAGGATAGTGTTGTTTCTGCAAGGTCAACAAGTGTTCCTGTAGAACTTGTGCTTTAGGATGAACAACTATCATAACCACTTCAGCAAACTTTACAAATATCTACACGTGCTCAAAAATTTCCAAGAAAGTATGATGAGTTTGAAACAGGAATGTCTTCTAAAGGTGATTCAGGTAATGTTTCTTATGAAAGTGAATTCAATCATTATACAATTAGTGAACCTAGTTATTTTGAAGAAGCTACTAATTGTGATGAATGGAAGGATGCAATGAAAAAGGAATATGATGCAATTATTAAGAATGAAACTTGCAGGTTAGTGGATCCTCTTATAGGTGTCAAACCCATTGGTTGCAAATGGGTGTATAATATCAAATACAAAGCAGATGGTTCGCTTGATAAATACAAGACAAGACTTGTAGCAAAGGGCTACAGTCAGAAGGAAGGTGTTGACTACACAGATACATTTCCTCCTATACCAAAATGGGGCACAATTAGAACTATGTTTTATCTTACAACTCATAATAGCTGGAAGATACACCATATGGATGTTAAAACAACTTTTTTGAATGGTGATTTGAAGGAGGATGTTTATATGTTTCAGCCAAAAGGTTTTGCTGTCAAAGGCAAAGAGAGAAAGGTATGTAAGTTAGTGAAGGCTTTGTATCCAAACTGAAACAATCATCTCATGCATGGTATGAAAAAATAATTGAACACCTTCTCAAGTTGAATTATACATTATTTGATCTTGATGACACAACTCTTTTTGTTAAGAAAATTGGAAAGTCAGTTGTATATTTGGTTGTGTATGTAAATTATTTGATTATCACAGGAAACAATGATGACTATATAGCGTTCGTTAAAAGAAAATTATTGAAAGCTTTTGACATGATAGATTTTGGTTTATTACATTATTATTTAGGGATTACAGTTGATCAAAAACCCAAATATATTTTCATTTCTCAGAAAAAGTATATTGGATAGCTATTGGATAGATTTGGGATGCAAGATTGTAATCATGTTGCTACTCCTATGGAGCAAAATTTGACGTTTACTTCTATTGAAGGAAATATGTTTCAAGATCCAACAAAGTACAAGCAACTTGTTGGAAGTTTGAATTTTCTAACTACTACTCGACCTAACATAGCTTTTGTTGTAGGGATACTTTACAGGTTCATGCATAAGCCATGTGAAGGTCATTGGAATGCAGAAAAGCGAGTGCTCAAGTATTTGAAAGGCTCCCAAACATATGGCATCAAATATTCCAAAGTTGCAGATTTCCATCTCATCGGCTATTCATATTATGATTTTGATGGAGATAAGGAAAATGGAGTCTCTACTTTTGGTTATTTGACGAATCTTAGATCAGCAGCCATCAGTTGGAGATCATGCAAACAATATGTTCCTGTTAATTCTATCACTGAAGCCGAATATGTTTCAACAGCTCAAGCTACAAAAGAAATCATTTGGCTTTGCAAAATACTTGAAGACTTGCAAGACAAACAAAAGGCTTCAACTCCACTACTCGTTGACAACTCTTCTGCAATTTAGTTGGCCAAGAATCCCAAGTTTCATGCTCGAAGAAAGCATATTAACACCAAATATCACTTTATTCGACATTATGTAGAGGCAAAAGTTATTCATCTTACACATTGTCATACTTCAGAGCAGATTCCAGACATATTTACAAAGCCACTAGGATGTGAAAAGTTTGAAAAGTTCAGAATGTTACTCGGCATTTCATATGTACCTTCAGATTAAGGGGGGATGTTAACTAATCCTTCAGGATTGTTATTGTATAATATGTAATTAGTTTTACATTCCGTTTTTACGGTTAATAAGTTATGGAGTCACAATTGTCTCGTACCTAAATTGCACATGTATAAATAAGTAATTTTATCATCAATCTAATTCTCTTTCATTGTGGAATTTGGGCCTGTACAAAACTTACACAAAATGAATCTTGGCAACATGTTGAAACTTAAAATTGCAATTAAAATAATAAGTTCTCACAAAAATGTTTCATTTTGAAAAATATTTAAGAGGCAATATTCACAAGTGGGCTAATTTTCCATGTTTTTCCAAAAGAAAAAACCAATTTACATTTTTCCTAAAAATTAGTCCCCAAATTTTATACTATAAAATTATTTTACCTTAAAAATCATCAATTTTTTTTTACAAGCTATATAAAATTATTAAAAATTGAAATGGTTACAAAAAAATATTGCAAAGACATCTTAATTTGCATATTAGATTACTAAATAAGATTCACCCAAATTCCTATTTTTAAAATAAATTTTCATCTAAAATTTTTATCGGTTGAAATTATATAAAATATATATAATATATATATATATATATAATATAATTTAATTAATATTATATAATAAATATATATAATATTATATATATATAATATAATATAATTATTAAAAATATTAATTATAAAAATTATAAATACCTTCTGTATTTATTATATATATATATATATTATTATATTATATAATATATATATATATATATATAATTTATTAAAAATTATATTAAAAATTTGAAAAATACACTTCTATTTTATATATATATATATAATATATATATATAATATATATATATATATAAATATTAAAATATATAATTAAAAATATAAAATACATTATTATTATATTAGTGTTAAAAACTTAATTATTATTTACTAAATACTATATAGAAAAGTAATATTTTATTTATTTTAAAATATGTTATTTTCAATTAAAATAATTATTTATTTTTCAAATGAAAAATTAAATGAAATATATATACTTTAACTTGAAAATAAATATAACCCATATCAGATGTTATCTCTAAATCCACACATAATTACAGTCGGTCATTAAATAATATTATCAACTAATATTATTTAAACAGTAATATTATATTAAAGAAAGTAATGCCAAGATAAAGTTTACCTTCTAGTTTTTTGCTTCTCCCTAACTGCCCATTGATAATTTAATGCACTAAAATGATTTGGATACAATTTAATGCCATTCCATTGAAGATATTTAATATAAAGTTTAAAACCTAAGTATATAATATGTATACAATGTCAGTGGGAGGATCACACACATGAGTGCATGAGCACACACAACTAGGACTGAATAATTGGTTAATGAATTTAAATAATTATTTTTGTAAAAATTGTTAAATGTTAAAATACAAATACGAATATTTTTCCAAATAAATGTTGGTTTGAAAATATTAAAAGATACTCTATATTTAATAAAACATTAATTGAAACAAGAAAAGAGTTTTACCTATCAAAATGAAAACGAAAATATAAGTTGCACGACTTATAAATATGTAGATTTAACAATTGTATATATATAGTTCAACTCTTTATTAAAACTAACAACAATGTACAAGTTTAATATAAGTCTAACAACAACTCCTTATTAGTCCCTGCCTGGGACTATTAGCGATCGATCGCTAACAATCAATTAATTGCTCCTTCGACCAAAATATTTTATGCTTTCCCAAATTTTATCCAAAGTTTTCGATGGCAATTTAGCGTCCTAGACAATTTATCCAAAGTTTTGTTTTTGACTTCTTATTGGAAACTTCGCGCGAATCGAGGGAAAAATACACCTGCAAAGTTTTTGTTATCCAAAGTTTGAAAAGAACTAACATATTTCGAAAATAATAGGATAATAAAGTTTGATGTCGGCTTATTATTATTTTTTTCGCTTTGTGTTTCTTTATAATGGTTTATTTGACACAAATTCAAATTACCACCATAATTTTTCTTTAGCATAATCCATGATATTATATGGTCGTACGACCAGAACCTCGTGCATGCTCTGAATTTTTCATGTAAAGAAAATTTCTATAAAGTAACCGCCATAAAGTTACCATGCCACATGGGAATTTTAAATATTTATTTATTTCTCCTATAAAGTAACTGTCATAACTCTAATAAGTTACCATGCCACTTGGGAATTTTAAATATTTATTTATTTCTGCTATAGAGTAACCGCCATGATTCTTAATAAGTTACCATACCATGCCACTTGGGAATTTTAAATATTTATTTATTTCTCTGGATAAATTTCAAAAAATAATCAAAACCTATTTGATGTATCCTTTTTTTTTTCAAATTTTAAAATTATATAAAGGATGGCTCATCGCCATAGGATATTACGGAACGAACTATTGACGGCAGGCGAATGTTAATTGGCAAAAAGCTTCCGAAAAACCACTTCTAAACCACAGGTTAAAAAATTATGCTTTTGGGGTTGATTTTTCCATTTGCAAAACCACTTCGTACTTGTCCCAAACTACTCAGTCCCATACGATCTGTTTTATTGGATTTGTTGTATAAAAAAATACTTCTAAAATGTATACATAAATATTTATTGAGTTTTTTCCTTTATAATTAAGGATATTAAATTTATTATAATTATATTAAAATACAAAATA
>APFE031411671.1:0-32083 GCA_000404065.3 Pinus taeda
TATGTCAAGTCTATGTTTATGTTCAGTTGTTGGTTAAGTCTAAGTCTTATTTGTATTTTGTTAATGTGCATGTCAACTCTAAGTCGGAAATTTGTATCTTACGTGCAGATGGGTTGTGGTTGCATGCAGTGTTCAAAATTGAACACGTCACAGCAGGTCAAGACCCCAAATTACGCGTCAAAAGGAAATATTAATTCTGATTTCTATCGGTTTTTTAAACAATTTAAATAACATTATAAAATTCGCTGTGAAGGGCTCCTCGTCTGCCGGCCATTTCTGAAAATTACCGGATATCTGTTATTCCTGTAGGCTCAGACTCGTCATCTCATGTAATTTTTAACTTATTTGCGTGGTCATCTCCATGAATAAAATATATCGGTGGGCGGCTTCACTGAAATCTCATGAACATCACATCAAGGTTGTAGATTGACTTGAGTCGAAGTAATGGTCTAAATGATAATTAATCCGCATCCCACATCAGTAATTTTTTAAATTATTAAGATCATGATATTAATATTTTATTTTGCTTAGTTTCAAATTATTAAGATAATTGGATTAATATAGTGTTTAAACTTTGTTTTATTATAATTTTAAATTATTAAGATTATTAAATTAATATTTTCTTAACTTAATTTTATTATAATTTTAAATTATTGAGTTAATCAAATAAAATTTTGTAATTTAAAATATTTTTAAGTTTTAAACTAGCGTCCTCATTGTTGCTTTTGTGTTAGTATTTTTACTATTTTTGTATCGTTAATATTTTAGTATATTTTGTAATACTAGTTTTAAACTAGCATCCTCATTGTTGCTTTTGTGTTAGTATTTTTACTATTTTTGTATTGTTAATATTTTAGTATATTTTGTAATACTAAGTAGAGTCTAAGTCCAATGAGTCCAAAATGGGTTAGTATTTTTTATTATTTTTGTACGTTAATATTTTAGTATTTTTGTAATACTACGCTGAGTCTAAGCCAAATGAGTCCAAAATGAGTATAGTATTTTTACTATTTTGTATCCTTAATATTTTAGTGTTTTTTGTAATACTAAGTGGAGTCTAAGCCAAATGAGTCCAAGATGGGTATAGAACACAATCATGACTCAAGTCCTAATCGAAAATGTGTATAGAAATTAAAGGAATAAAATGATGAAATTAATATTTTTTAATTTAAGATATTGTAAAGTTTTTATGTTTTTTCAAATATATTTTTTATAGAATAAGTTAGAAATTGATCAATTTAATTATTATTTCTCATTTTTATCTTTTCTAATATTTAAATAGAAATTTTAGTATAACATGATTCGATGTCATTAATGGAAATTTATCTTTTACCAGTTTTAACGTAAGTTAAATACATCATTGAAATTTCCAAAAATAAATCTTATAATTTAATAAAATAACCAATTATTATGTTACATAATACACTGTGTAATTCAATAAAATTGTCAGTTATTATTTTACATAATTTATTAAAGATAATACATTTGTCTTTTAAAAAATTTAATAATACTTTTATAAATATCAACAATTTGCTTACTATATATTATTAAGCATTGGTAAATATATAAGCATAGGTTTAATATCTTTTTACATGATATAAATAAAAAATTTAATTCATTAATTAAAAATGAATTCATACACATTGTTCCCATCTATGCATATATATTAAATGCTCACCTATACATACCACCCGTGAAAATACAACAATGCATATAAATATGATGAAAGTGTATTTGTGCATTTCAACATCATAATTTTATGTTGAATTTTGATGAAAACAAAATGGCACATATAAGTGGTGAAAATGTATGCATGTGTGTCAATGCCACGATTTTATGTTTGCTTTCATATTTTTATAGGCATGGCAACATAAATTCCCAAAAATATTTTTATAGACATGGCAACATAAATTCCTTTTTTGGGAATTTTTTATAAAATTTTGAATATTTATAATAAATTAGTTACTTTTTATATTTCAATCACTATGTTTCAATGTAACCATTCCATTGTTGTGCTGAACTATTTAAGCAAATATATCGATGAATTACATAACATGAATAAAGAATATATCATACATCTATTATTCACTATGATGAAGATGTTGTAGCATCTGTAATATAAAAATAAAATATAATACTTAGATAAATTATCAATGTTAAGGATTAGGACTACTACATAAAATTTCAAATTGAACAAGCGAACTATTAGGAAATAAAGGAGATTTTTTTCTTTAACTTTGTAAAATTTTCATTTTTACATCAAAAAAAAATAATATATATATATATATATATATATATATATATATATATATATATAATATATATATATATATATATAATCAAGAGCTCAAAGATTAAAAAAAAATATCGATCTAGACAAGAGAAGTGAAGGCAAGATAACCAAACAAAAATAAAAATAAATATAGGGATCTTCTCCCTAGTATTTTCACCAATATGTTGGTGTAGATTTCTTACAAGGGAGAGTGGATTTCAGTAACTTAATAGTTGGATGTTAAGTCCAGACAATAATGGTTTTAGGCTTAGAAAAAGTAATCCATACTCTACTTTACAATTTTCATCATCAAATTAAAATAAACAACAACTTGAATAATATAAAATTATTATTCAAAACTTAAGACATAAAAAATTTGTTATACATTTCCAACGCCATGTATTTTATTTGGAAATTGACCCAAATGTACATTTTTGTGGAATAACACATTTTACCCAACATAAGTAATGACACCTCTTATCCAAATTGGAAAATAATAGCAACTCATGCTGAGGACACAATGCACCCTTTTCCCAACATGGAAAATCATGCTAAAAGTACATAATGATACCTCATGTCAATATAAATAATGGGTCACCCATTAACAAGTACCCTCTTCGCCACTCTCAGATGCATCTTTAAGTATGATCTTCCTCTTCTTCAAGCCTATGGAAACTTCATTCTTCTTCCATTGAGGAGTAGTGCAGGTTTTTGGAGACTACAAAAATAAATTTCATTTAAATAATTTATTTTCCACAATTTTACTAACGAAAAAAATTGCAAAATATGATTAGTATCCTATTGTAGTGGTTGCAACTCCCTCCAAAATTTTGGCCTGCATCCAATTTCAAAGCCTTCTTTAGGTTTTCTCTTGATGTTTTCAAGCACTCGGGCTCATCCCACGAGCTCGTGTTGAGTCTTTGCACCCTCCTCGTTTGACCATTCACCGTCACAATGTCATGCTTGCAGTCGTGTTTTGGCTATATTCACGATTGTTTTTGTGTGTACAAGTTGTATTAGCTATGTAAGCATTTTTTCGCACTCACACACAAAGTTGTATACAATGTTGCACAAGTATCGTCGCGGTCATTCAACGATCTATCTCAAGTGTCGTGCTTATCGCTTGCACTCATCGGTCAGTCACACTATGTGTATAATATCTTGATGCTTCGAGGTGTCTTGTCATGAAGACATGTTGAATGTGTGTTCGTAAGGTCGTGTATGCACAAGTTCACTCGCTCACACACTTAGTCATTTTCTTGAAACTCTATCGACCAAACCACCCCCAATAGTTAGACCTTCATTGAGCTACATTGTTCAATATCAGCCCTTAGTGATCACGTATTAATGCCCAGAATTGTGCAGAGCTTGAGGTTGCCTCCCACAAAGTCTACACAGCACAATCCTAGAGTCGACCCGACTGATTGTCACCAATAACAACGCAGAAGTTTCTTAGCAAGTCATCTCAATCTGTGCTACCTGCAAAAAAATATATCAATCTTCATGTTCGTTAACCAGAGAGTTTGGCTAGGCAGTGACCTCATGCTTCACTCCTCCAAAAAATTGCGTAGAAGTTGCCAGCATGCCTGCCTCCGTTGTCTGAAGAAATTGTGTGAACATGAAGGACAAGCACTCGCTACCTATCACTTCACTGTCCTCGAAATTTATGCAGTTATTTCAACCAGTCACCTTCTCAGCCGACCTCCTGCTCCTCCTGAAAACTACACAGTTTTCATGGGATGTCTCCAGATGCCCAACACCCTACTTAGCCCAAAAAATGAGCAGAGATGTCCTGCAAGATAGCCTCCCACTTCTACATAGTTTTGGCCAACAAGCTCCCGCAACCCACTGCCATCCTCCTTAGAGAATCTGTGTAGTTTTCACTCCCAATGTCCTCCCTGCTGCCTGAACTTCCTCCCTAAAAAAACCACGCAGATTTTCCCTTCAGCCGAGTCATATCCCCCAAACAGTCATCACTGATCAAGACTGCCCATCTCAACCTCCCAGTGACCTCTGCCCAATTTTCCTTGACAGTGCCCAGAACCTGCATCCCAACCTAAAACGTACTCTGTGTAGTTTTAGAGCCTTGTCCTCTCTCCCGATCACTTGCACCCGAAAATGAAAGATGATACATCATCATAGACTACTCACACCTCCATTTGTAGATTTTTGTATTCTAACATAGGAATCTTGTGCCATAATTCTTCCCCGTGACGATCCTTGTGAACACCTTAAGAAGAGTTTTATTATCTCATCAAATGGTTCATGGGATATATCTCCTTTTCCCAACAGGTTCAACATGTCGAGGCAATCATCTCTCATTCCTCGTATATATATTATTTTCAAAATTTCCAAATCCATATCGTTATGTTTGGATCTCTGTAGATTATAATGGAACCATTCCACATAATCTTCCAAGTTTTCTTATTCCTTCTGTGTCATTTTGAATATATCCTATCTTCAATCTCTGGTCTAGCAATAGTCCTGGTATTTTTCCAAAAATATAGTCTTCAAATCTCCCCATGTTCGAATAGTGGAAGAACCTAGTCCCATAAACCATCGTAATGCTGCTTGATTCAGAGTGGAAGGGAATAGTTTTAGCTTCTAAGCATCTGAAGTATAATCATAAATATTGCACAGAACATCAAACTCAAACATGAAAGTATCAGGATCTTCTACACTCAGTCCTTGGAAAGACGAAAGGGATGATAGAGAGATATTCTTCATGGGAGCCTCTCCCCTTATATCACTTATTGGAAATTCATAAGTGGTGATAATCTCATCTTTCCTATCATTGTTATTTGTTGTTGTTGTCTCCCATTGAAAATTCTCTTGATTCTTATTCTGGTGAGTACCCTTCTAAAGATTGCTCTGGCGAATTCTCCGTGGATAAGGATTCCTATGATAATTGTTCAGATTGTTCTGGGGTTTGTTGTTTTACTTCACTCCCTAAGTTTGGGTATTGGAAAGTGAAATAATGTTCTTCTTATTCTGGTTCTTGATGTTTCCCACTAGTTTCCCCTTGTCCTTTTAATCCAAAATCCTAGCCACTAGCTTCTCCTTATTATTCTTGAGTTGAGTCTTCGGATTTGGGAGTTTGTAGGCTAGTTTGAGGAAAATGGGGTCCTAAAACAGAGGAGCCAGATACTCCTGATTTTGATGTAGAAGTAACAATTTTCTATGGGATTGCTTTTATTTTGTCTATATGTGGATTTGACTGCTCTCTCTCTACTTTTGAGATCAATTCTTGGATAAATATTTTTCTCCCTTGATCAATGTTTTTCTTGTTCTTTTTATGACCCATTTTACCTGTAGATTTATTAGAGTTCCTAAATTTCGTTTCTTCTTCACTCATACATTCAGCACATGGACCCTATGTGTAATTTTTTTCACCCTAAGGGCCTCAAGTACTATAGTGGTGAGCCCACTTAAGTGTGTCAGAGCGATGCGCAGGTTCTTACCTCTCGTCTTACCACCCAACGCCTGTAAAACTGAGGACACTCTATCAAAAGGAGATCCAAAGAAAACTTTACGCGCAATAAGTGTTCTAACTATTACTGTGGTGAACCCGCTCAGGTGCGTTAGAGCGATGTGCAGGTTCTTACCTCTCGGCTTACCATCCAATGCCAGTAAAATTAGAAACACTCTAAACAAAGAACTCTAAAGAAAGCATTGGATGACTGTACCAATTGACAGCCTTCCCCATAAACGTCACCAAAATGTTTGGTCTTTTTTACTACTTCCATAACCAATAATTATCAACCAGGGTAAGTATTTTTATTTCAAAGGTGTCTTCACTCTCTGTGTTGATACGTGTAGCAGCTAGGCGAAACAGGAAAGAAAAGATGTCGTTGAACACGCTTGCAGGGATTTAAAATAATCTTGCAGAATGGACATTCAACTTGCAAAAATCAAAAAGCGCACTCGAGAAATGAAATACGTTCATCAAGGAAAGAATCTGCACTTCATAAAAGCTTCAGAACAAAGATTATGCACCATATACTATCAAGAATTAAATACATAGAATTAATTAACCTTTGTAACAACACATACAGTAATCTGAAAGTAAAAGCACGTCTATACCACACTGAACATGTACACCGATAACAAGAAATCCACACTCAACACATAAAAGAAATATCTATTCTACTAACATTGTGATCCACGCTAAAGAGGAGGACCCTTCCTCTCTAGTAGAGTGCAGGAAGAAAATGGAGACTTAGTTAAAGTATCAACACAAGAATTTATGTAACATCACCAGATATACTTTGTATTAAGAATGGCTGAAGAGTACAAAAATCAGAATATCAATATCTTTATCCTTTTGTTTGTCTATATCCTTACATGAGACTAAGATTTCTTTATAAACCCTTTTGCACTGTCCCAAAATTGAAAAAACAAAGCAATCATGAGAATCTATGGTTCTCTTGTTGATTATGCTTACATAAGTAATTTAAAAAGATATAAATTGTTACAAGTTGTTTCAATAAAGATCATTGTGGTTACACCACTCCTGTCTAGACACCTAGTTATAACCACCCATATTTTCATTACTTTATACAACTCTTTGATCATTGTCTTTGAAAGTAAAAGCTAAGGTCCTGAAAATGCGTAGTGTAACAACAACTTCATGGTGTAACAAAAAGATATGACAATCCAAGGTGTAACAGCAGAGAATGACAATCCCGAGGTGTAACAACAACTTTAACCGTGTAGCAGCAACGAATAACAACAACCATTCATCCATGGTCATCAGTAGTTATGGAAATACCTAGAAGAAAAACATTCTAAGGAACTCTTTGAAATACACCCTAGTTAGTCATCCCAAAAAAATCATCGTTTCATTCAATATTTGGAAGAAAATAACATAATAATAAGTCAAATAAAAGATTGCTTCTTTATTAGAGGCAGTGACATTAGACTAGGGAGATTTTAGGTTGAAATCGGGAAAGATGGCCTAAAATGGGGAAAAGGATGCCTGAAATATCCTTAAATATTGCACCCAATAGAAAATATAAATGCACTCAATTGAATGAGACCTTGATTGGACCCCTACTAGCCATGACTGGAATTTCGTCAGACATATCATAGATATGTAATCTACAAGTGTAAAAAACATATATGAGCATAGGGGTCTCATACTTAGCTCATAATCGCTAAGTAGCATTGATGCCTCAACACATTAATTTTCTTTTCATCCATTAGATCATAGATACATTGATCATTCATTTACAAGTAAAAACATGATGAGAGTCGTACGTAACTACTATTATAAATCACGCATATAACCAACATAATAACAACAGAAATAGCAATGAAATCAAAGCCATATAAACCACATAGAATCCAGTGTAATACTCATATAAATACAAGAAGAAATAACCTCATATGTATGATGCCAAATCCAAACCTGGGATGGGACTTCCATGTTCTACCTGACTGAAGAATGGTTGAGCCAAATCTCTCTTCAGCGATTCACCCCCATGTCATATTCCAAGCATGAATGTGGGATGTCATAGAACACATTAATTCAAAATCATCCATCCAGAGGACATCCACCTCAACCCATAAAATAGTGATTCCACATCACAATTGGACATCACAAAACCATCATCAGATCTCTATCCAAGCCTTCGAGTGCTCTAGAGTGTTTTTTCCAACCAAGGCTACAGGACTAGTAACTCAACCTACAGCTGGCACCGGGCTCGAGAGCGTTTGTCAAACCAAGACTCTAGGACTAGTAACTCAACACACTAAAGGCTCCATAGCATTGTTCCAACCAACGCTACGGGACTAGTAACTCAACCCAAGTTGTTACAAGGCTCCAGAGCGTTTGTCCAGCCAAGGCTTTAGGAAATAGTAACTCAACCCAAGCAAAGGAAACATGAGAATGACCCAAAACAAAACAAGAAAATAAACCCACAATCTCCATGGATATCTAAGAAATGGCAAAAATTAATAATAAAAAACAACCAATGACCTAGCTTTATCTCAGGGGGATTTGTTCAAAAGAATGAAAATAATCACGAGGAAAGAAGAATGTGTCAGTGTTAAAAACCAACAGCATCTCAAGGGGAGAGTATCCCATAGAAGAGAAAATATATATATATATATATATATATATGAGAAGAAAAAAATTGCAATAACTAGATCAAGAGTTAATAGGAGAAAATATACATCAAGTGAACTTGTGAAACGTGAAAATATTCTCGAAAAGAAATATATGACGAGAAATAATCTGAAGGATCGAAACCAGTGTAGCAAGGAAACTTTGACAATGAAACTAAAACATACAAAGATATCAATGCCAATTTTCAAAACCAAAGAGTTGAGGGCTTTGTCATCCTCAGAATCCATGAAGAGTCATTATGTTAATCAAAATCTAGTTTCATCACTCATGAAAATATCTCTTGTGGGTCGTCCTTACTTTATTAGATGATGCAATTGGAAACTGTATTAGTAGAGTGTCATGGAAAAATCGAGATATTGCAACACCAACAGAAGAAATGAATGCAACAACAGTCGAAAAAGGAAGTATTTTGTGTGTAAAGACAATTCTACAATCTGAGCAAATATATGTTGAAAAGGGAGAGGAAAAGGTTTTTGATGTTTCTTTGGTTGTCTCTGCAACTTCGAAGTTGAAACAACTACCATGGAGGGAGGTGCCCCACATTTTTTTTTGCAAAATAAGTAAGAAAGATTAAAAAAAAATTGGAGGCACTTTGTTGAAAGCAGGAAATGTTGGCCAGGGGGCGGTAGGAGACATGATTGTGTTCGAAGTAAAATTGGACAAAATTGAGGAACAGGGAACAATTAGTAAAATTGAGGCATTATATAGGTCACAGGCACATAGAACAAATGTTACAAAATACGAATTTTGAAATATGAAAAGAGCACTCAACAATATGGCAATGAAAACTTTGCAGAGACAGTGTATAGGATGCCAGCAAATCTACATGAATGATATGGAAATAACATGCATTACATACACCTTTGATTGGATATAATTTGGCGTTTTTATAGGTTTGACAGAAGATGACAAAGTTGGCAGAAGATGTAGAATGGACTGGGCTTTAATTACATATGGTCTTGAATGTTATGATTAAATTTGGTATTTCCTCAGGTGTTGTTACCCTCCTGCATAAGTGTTGGTAGGTTCATCTGGAATTACCTCATACGTTACAATAATGTGTTGCTTCCAGCATTGGGATTCCGTGGTAAATTAATATTACAATGATGTGTTACCTCCATCTCATGCTTTACAATGATACGTTACAATGGCAATATTATGAACGTTACCATACAATGATACGTTACAATGGCAATATTATGAACGTTACCTCCATATCATGTGTTACAATGATATATTACAATGGCAAGATCATGAATATCGCCTCCTTCAAGAAGTTTTTGCATGATCGTATTACAGTAATACAATGCGTTGAATTTTTGGAATCAACATAAAATAGTCTATGCGCATAGTATAAGGGGAACGCTCTGTAGTCATTGAATAACGCTCCACAATCATCGAAAACTTGTATTAACGCATAAATCACATCGACATGAAAGTATGTTTATATTATTGTTTTCCTTGAACAATGACTATAATTTGTAGCAACAAGATTTCTTTTTAATTTGGCTAGAAAGGAAATATGAAGAGAATATATGTAAATATGGTGGAAACTGTAACTTGATGCACCTTAAAGAAACCATCAAGGATCTGAGATAGCAATTATTCAAATTACAGACGATATGGCCATGACTTCAATGAAAGCTAGAGTCCAACTCTTAGCCCACAACTTTCTACAAAAGGACATTATGATGATGATGATCGTGCTCATGGTGGTCGTGGTATTGGTAAAATTGATGCACCTTAAAGAAACCAGCAAGGATCTGAGATAACAATTATTCAAAGCATAGACGATATGGCCATGATTTCAATGAAAGCTAGAGTCGAACTCTTAGTCCACAACTTTCTCCAAAAGGACATTATGGTGATGATGATCGTGCTCATGGTGGTCGTGGTATTGGTAAAATTGATGCACCTTAAAGAAACCAGCCAGGATCTGAGATAGCAATTATTCAAAGTACAGATGATATGGCCATGATTTCAATGAAAGCTAGATTCGAACTCTTAGCCCACAACTTTCTACAAAAGGACATTATGGTGATGATGATCGTGCTCATGGTGGTCGTGGTATTGGTAAAATAAATTAGGATGATTATAGAGGTTATCATGATGATAGTGTGTGTCTTCGGTATGTGACAATGCATTACCTCCAATATTTACCATGTGAAGTGCAAAGACTTACCTCAACGCATTGCCTCAAGGTATTACCACATGCAACTCGACTCATTTTGATTACCACATTGAATACCAGCTTTGATATTTTTTATTTTTTTTTTCTGGGCAAAGACTAATCTACTTATATTAAAAAACTGTAAAAATATTTACAAGAGGATTGAACCTCTGAGAGTGACATGGCAGCTCTCTATCAAAAATTCTAACAAAATTGTTTGTTCCACCGTTTGTAAGGAACATTATACAATTTAATACAAGCGAGAGCAGACTTAAAAGCAATTGGAAAAGATCTTACAGGCCAGAAGACCTGCCAGATTGCTTGGCATTATCAAAGATACAAAAAAAGTTTTTGTTGACTTGCCATTGTCTTGCTGGATTCGTCGCCAGCCTCCAAACGCTGAGCCAGTAGAGCCGAGCCAGTAGAGCCGAACCAGAATATCGGAAGACCAAAACAGAGCATGAGACCTGACCCATCAAAACAGATCTTGTTACTTGTGATTTATTGATCCTTGCCCGGTCTCCTTATCCAGGGCTCGCTCCCAGGTGACCTCCACACCATCCTCGACATCTTTGGGCTTCATTCCCGGCGGCAGCTTGAGATACATAATGTTTGCAAAGGAATTATTAGGCTCCTCATCCATGGTTTTCTTATGGGACGAAGCCTGCCTAATATCTTCCATCTCCTGAGGTGCCTCTGCTTTCTTCTGTGCATTATCTAGAATGTTCTTATCCTTCATGCTCCCTATCTCCTGAAGCACCTCTGTTTGCTCCTCTGAATGAGCGAAAGTGCTTTCTTCCTCTAACTTCATCTGTGATGAAGGGGCATAAGAACTATCTTCCATCCACCTGCTCTGCGAGGAATTGTCCGAGGGAGAAGGCGATTGCTCCTCAAAAGCCTCCTTCAGACTTACATCCTCCTCGTCTTCTTATGAGAAGATGACCGTCACAAGAGCAGAAATCAGTGGTTTGTTTGACCGGCGTCGGAATTGAAACCTTGCTGATTGCACTGTATTACTGATGGAGTGGCCAGACTATTCAGATCTTGTCGAAGGGGGCGACGCAAAGGTGAGAGGTGAAATACGATGAGGGCTTTGACTGCCTCTCCCTCCAAAACCTCCCCGTTGTCCATAATTACGCCCACGCCGAGGAGTAGCCCTTAAACAAGGAGCCATGTATTTAATCTAGTATGAGGCGAGCGAGCTTAAATTCAAAGGATGCCTCGACCCAGCCTGAAGACTGGTTAACACCCAGATTGAACCCCAAACAGCTGCAACTTTGAAGAAGTTGAACTCATCAGCAAGGGAAACGTCACTGTTGCAATGCTGCTCCACCACTGAGCGAATCCCGCTATCAGTCCCAACCACTACATCCCGAGGGAGCTTTAAGATAGGGGCATACACAGGGTTGAAAAATACTATGTGGAAGGGCCTGCTCCAGCCATTGCCACCTTCCTCGTTCCCCAACAAACCATCACCCTTCGCTTCCTTTGAGAGCAAGCTCTCTTCCTGCAACCAGAACCGAGCTGGGAAGAATGTTCCTGTAACAAAATCTTCCATCTTGATATTGTCGTTGCGCTTGCCTTGGGACAGCAGCTGCAATGAATGGCATTGAATGCCTTTCCTTTTAGTCTGCTTAATATCCCTCATCGCCTTCCTGTTCACCTGCCCGCTGTCCTCTCCGCGTGGCGTGCTCATAACTCCCCTTCAATGCAAATACGAACACCCGCATCCGGGTGTGCCTCTTCACTTGTCTGCATATCACTAGTTAGAATAGCCTGAAATGTGGACAATTCTGTCTCTGAAGCTATACCCTGTAATGGTCCTTCAAAGAGTTCCTTTCCCCTGTCCACTCCTAGGTTGGCAAGAAAATCTGCCAGTTTGTTACCTTCTCTTCTGATGTGTTTGAAGGATATGGCTTTATTGTTTCTTAGCCATTGTTGGAGTAGCTCAAGCCTAGTGACCATTCTCCAGCTGCTACTCACCTTCTGTACATCTGAGCCTTGTTGGATCTTTGATACCATGTTGACAATAATTTGAGAATCCCCTTCCACTATAAGAGGACTGTACCTTTGAGCTTGCGCGATATTGAGCCCTCTCCATAGTCCTTCCAATTCTGCTGCATTATTTTTGTTCCATCCAATTGAACCAAAGAAAATAGTGAGAGGGTTGCCCTGATTATTTCTTATTACTCCACCATATCCCGTGCTTCCCGGATTTCCTTCGACGCCCCATCAAAGTTGAGCATAAATGTATTTTTGGGCGGAGGAGTCCAACTGGTTGGGGAATCTTGATGTCTGGCTGAGTTACCTTGAGAAGAATTAGGACTTTGAATTTGGATCTGCCAGTTATTCCATATAGCTTGTTCCTATGGAGTGGAAGAAAATTCCTCTTGGGACCAGCATTTAGTAGACAGGGTTTCTTGGATGTTATTGTGTATGATTTTCCATACCTGCTCCGTTTGCATTTCTTGATCTTTAAATATCCGCCTATTCCGCTCTTTCCATATATTCCACATCAGTAGTCATGGAACGGTTTGCCAAAGAATATTGAGAATGTTGCATTGATAAGGGTTTTGGGGCCAATTGCGCAGAGTGTTATTGATGTCCCCCAACACTCTCCCTTCCTTCCGACATCGAAATGTGACTTTCTCCCAAAGTCTCCTTCCTAATGGACAAATTTGCATGAGATGTAACGCTGATTCCTCCTCCAGTATACAGTTGAGACAAATTGAAGGACCTGCGAATTTTCTTTTCCTGAGGTTATCCCATGTGAGAATTCGATTGTGTGACAGGAGCCAGAGAAATGTAGAGACCTTCGGCCATATTGGCGGATTCCATATTTTTTCCCATAATTTGTCTTTGATGAGTCAGTCTTTTAGAATAATGTTGTAAGCCTCCTTAGTTGTAAATGTGCCCTTCTCTTCGTACCCCCACCTCAGCTTGTCCTTACATGCCTCAAGAATTTTCCTTTTTTGTAGTTCTTCGGATAGAGAGAGATGGATTGCCTCCGGGTTGTCTGGTAAAATGTTGCGCGCCTCTTTCTAGTCTCTGTGGTCTGATTCATTGTTGGATCTCCAGAAGTAACTTACCTTATCCAACTGACTTATGTCCTGATCGGGTATTCCTTGGATGAGGTTTTTTATGCTTGGGAATTGCTGCCATGAGTCCGTCCAGAATCTTGTTGTGCAGCCATCCTTCACCTCCCAAATACTGTGTTTTTGAATTAAATCTCTGTGCTTGATAGTTGAGTTCCACATTACCGATCCCTTGCTTATTTCCGACATTCTAATGCGCTCCTCCAAGGGCAAGTTGTTGGCATACTTCGTTGTCCATAATCTGGCCCAGGGTATGTTTGGGCATGATAGCCATTTCCACCATATTTTTGCTCCCATGATCATGTTTCTATGTTCTGGATCTCTAAGACCAATGCCTCTTGCATTTTTTGGAAGACAAGCCTTCTCCCATTTGACCAGAGCCCATTTTCGATTTGGTCCTGAGCTTCCCCAAAGGAAGTTGCGTTGTAATTGTTTGATAGCTTTAACCACCCATTTCGGCGCTGCCATTATGGAGAAAAAGTAGAGAGGCATGGATTGAAGAACTGCCTTGATTAGCACAAGCCTGCTGGCCATATTTAGGGTGTGATGCATCCATAGGAATAATTTAGCCTCCAGCTTTTCTAACAGGTTGGTCCATGAGGAGTGCTTAAGGGTAGAGGCAATTAAAGGCGCTCCTAAATACTTGGAAGGCAGGGAAGCTACGGAGAAGCCTAGAATGCGTGCTATTTCTCTTTGAGTTGTCGGCGGAGTGTTGAAGAAAAAGATCTGGGATTTCACTTTATTGATGAGGGCTCCAAAGGCCTTAGAGAAATTGTCAAGTAAAGCATTTAAGGTGCGAGCTTCTTGAACAGAAGGGTGCCCAAATAACATGTTATCGTCAACAAATTGCTGGTGAGAGATGGTGGGGTCTTGGTGGAGAGTAATGCCTTTGAGGTTTCGGGATACGATGGCCGAATTTATGCTGCGTCCTAATACCTCCGCCATAATTACAAACAGAAAGGGCGACAGAGGATCCCCTTGTCTGATTCCTCTGGAAGGGCGGAAGGTGGAAGATGGGATCCCATTTATGAGAATGGAAAAAAAAGTGGAAGAAATGAGACTACTTATCCAGCGAATCCAGGAAGAGGCAAAACCAAAAGCTTTCAGAATTTTTTGCATATAGTCCCAGCTGATGCTGTCGAATGCTTTAGATAAATCAATTTTAAGTAACATACCTGGTTTTTTGTCTGCTTGAGGGAATGAATAATCTCATGGGTGAGAATTATCCCATCCGTTATTTTTCGTCCCTCGACGTATCCGGATTGTTCTGGTGAAATGATGAAGGGGAGCATGGGTTTCAGCCGAAGAGCCACTACCTTCGAGACGATCTTGTAGATGATATTGCACAAGGCTATAGGTTTGTATTTATCAAGAGAGTTAGAATCCTCTGTCTTGGGTATTAATGCAATGAATGTTGCATTCAGGCCCGGATACATCCATCTTAGAGTGCGCGACTCTTCTACTACTTGCCATAGTTCCCATTTGATCAGCTCCCAAAAATGCTGAAAGAAATTTGAAGTAAAACCATCTGGACCAGGAGCTTTTCCCGCTTTTAATAAATTCACTGTTGTCTCCACCTCCTGAATACTGATAGGTTTGAGAAGGAGAGTTTTATGGTCTTCCGTTATTAAGCGAGGAATATGATTCTGTCGATCGCCTCTGCTCTATTGATGTTGGGCTCTTGGTTCATTTTCCTAAAGTAATGGAGAAATTCTTGTTCTATTCCTTCATGGGTTTCAATTTTGGCTCCCTGTGCATTATTGACTTGTGAGATTTGATTACTCATTCTCCTTTGGACTGTAGTTTTATGAAAAAACTTGGTGTTCTTCTCCCCTTCCTTCAGCCATCTGATTCTAGATTTCTGCCGCCAAAGAACTTCCTTCGATAGATCTCGTTCTAGAAGTTTTTTTTCCGTTTCTTGTTCTTTTTTTACTAGTTCTTCCGACCGTCCTTCCGAAATTATTCTTTGCTGAATATTTTTTATTTCTTGAATGAGGAGTTCCTTCTCCCTGAAAATGTTGCCAAAAGTGGTTTTGTTCCAGCGTTTTATCTCCTCCTTGAGCAGCTTCAACTTTTTTTGGAATCTAGCCATTTTTGTAGCCTCAGTCGGATTACAATTTTGCCATGTTGTACGGATGAAGTCATTGAAATCTGGATGAGAGAGCCAGAAAGCTTCAAATCGAAAGGGTCTTTTTATATTGTTACCAATCCTGTTCCAATGCAATGCAATGGCCATTGATCCGATCCGGAGAATGGAATAATGGTGGCTGTGAATTCTCCTCCGATGTGTACTGCATTATCAGAAATTAGAAACCGATCCAAGCGAGACGCGATTTGCAATGGAGCTACTCATTTTTTAGTCCAGGTGTAGAGGCCGTTGGAGGTGGGCAGATCAATCAGTCAGAGGTTTTGGATAAAATCTTTTAGGAGTGAGCCATCCCTGTTTATTCTGCAGCGCCCTCCTTGATTTTCCTCTATTGACGCAATCATATTGAAATCTCCTCCAGACACCCAGAGCGGGAATGTCCTATCTGCGTTGAGCTGCGATATTACATCTAGTATTTCCGCTTTCTGTTGAGTTTCTTGCGGAAAATATACATCTATGATATGGCCATAGATGTTCGTACCCAGAAGATGAAATATGGGTTGAATGAAGCTTTTATTTGCATGGATATTAACTAGTTGGATTTTTCCTGCATCCCAGAGAATAGCAAGTCCTCCTGAAGCTCCTTGAGCATCTACAGTTGTAACTAGCCCTCCTGGCCAGGCCTTAGCTGCAATTTTTTCCAAAAGTATCGAATTTCATTTGGTCTCCTGCAAAAAAAGGATTTCTGGTTTTTCCTCCATTATCAAATTTTTTAGAAGTCTCCCTTTCCTTGGGAAATTGAGCCCTCTGATATTCCAAGATATCGACTTCATTGGGAAGGTTTGGGGTCAGTATTGTAATACTTGGTTAGTTTGGCATATCTGCCTGACTCAACCAAGACCTCTCCAATCTTAATAGTTCTTTCTAAAGTCGTTTTCCATCCTCTCGTTTTACTGTCTTTGGTGATGAATTTACCATCCCATTGACTGCCTGTTTGAATTGCAGTATGCTAATGGTGGTCATTTTTGTAATAAAATTTGATGGTGATTGGAAATTACAGGTTAGACCTAAATTATTCTCGTGGGATCCAACGTAGTTAAGGCATATGTCAGTGTGGATCATCGATTGCAAGAAAATGGAGATTGATTATATGTTATGGCAATGAAACTCGCTCTAAGTATCAATTCAGATATTTCACATTGAGTGATTGATGCGACAAACAGGTGAAGAACACATTACTTTAGAACATTACACATATAAAAGCCTAAAACGCAATGTGAAAATGAAGATTGTAGACTGCTTATATTCTAAGAAGCGCACAACATTCTAATTCAATGTTCATAAAGCTAATTGGATGTGCGTAAAGTTAATTGGATGCCTATTCGTAAAGCTAATTGGATGTGCGTAAAGTTAATTGGATGCCTAAATTCAAAGATGATAACTGGGGAGAGTTATCCTGAATAAATTCAGGATCAAATCTAAACTTAGGTTACGAGCAACCGCGTGTAAGTCGACAATAGACATTCCTATGGGTCCCTACTCTTCTAGCCAAAACACAACAGATCATATATATATACTTAATGAGATTTGAACCTTCACACAACAAGTTATATATATATACTCAATGAGATTTGAACCCTCATCTCTTAGGCTTCACCTAGCGAGACTCATCGGTAAACCCCATATAGTATGTATCTCCTTTTACCATCGTTGAATTCATGGATTGAAGGACAATGGTTTAATGGTAGTATGTGTTTCTTTTTACCACCGTTGAATTCATGGATTGAAGGTCAATGGCTCAATGGTTGATATGGTTTTAGAACTAATGCATCAAATAATGATAGGTTTTTGTAAAACTTTCCATGTTTGAGGATGAATATATCATATGATGATATGTACAAAAGACTACATGTTTCGAAACCTTTTTACAAGTACAAAAAGCAAGGATTCATTCTCAGCAATTTCATGTTAGTTCATTGGGAATTAGTTTGAAGCCACGTGGATAAATTTTGGACAACCATATGATATAAGGTTGCTCTCCTACCTTACTATTTTAAGCATTGTGTAATGCTGCAAATCTGGAAAGCCTTGGAGATTAATACTGTTAGATGATCCAAAAATAATTTATTATCATAGGTTATAAAATTGAAATAAAATAATTATTAATTTAAGAAATTAAATTAATAATTATTATTCTAGAATGATTAATTATTTAATGGAGACAATTAGAAATTAGTATATTGTTGTAACAAGATATGACTCTCCAAATGTGTCGTATCTTAAGCTCTATTTTAGGAGATTAGTTAGCTAGTTGGTTTGAATAGCATTTAATGTAAATGGACACTTGTTATTTAATAAGTGATCCATAATTAGAGGTAGTTAGGACATGGAGCCTGTAAATAGCTCATTGCAAGAGTGTTTGGTTGTTCGGGTGTAAACTCTTACAAAATCAATTATGTAATTATTTTTTTCTGATTAATAAAATTAGGTGTCTGAGGACACTTCTGCCATTATTGTGGTATCAGAGCTCCAGTAATGTTGCAGTGGATGTGAGGAGGAGATTCCAGTTGTACAAATTTTTGGAAAACTCCATTGAATTGTTCAGTGAATGTTGGGTAAGAAATCTGTCAAATTTTTGTTTAAAAGAGAAGAAATTTTATTGATTTTAGATTTTGAAATCTGAAAATCAATTTTTTGAATTATAATTTTTTTGAATTATAATCAAAATCGTTGGGTATTGAATTTCTATTATTTTTTGCCTCGTCAAATACCACATATTTTACATCTCGAACAAATGTTGTGCGTCGCCATCTCCTGGGATCAAAGCAATGGGTTTATTGTTAAATGGCCTTGTCCAGCACAAATTGGAGATTACGTTCTCTGTGTAGAAGTTTGAATTCTATTGGCATTGTGTGACTGAGGAATGATCAGCGCAAGGAGGGCTGAATCACAAGCGGTCTTTTGTATCAACCTTTGACAATTCGATTTCCAGCGTATGCAATTGATTGGCGCAGTTTAATTAAAAACTAAGAAGTTTGTTTAAATATCATTGCAGAGTAATAGTGTTGGGTGCAGCATATTTGAGACGCTACAGCGTGGAGTTAAATTCAAGGTATGAACCAACATCGTTTACCAGATTAAATGAATGCGTTGAAGATGTATGAGACTGTGTTAATTGAAGACTGATGCAAAAGTTATTGACATTAATGTTATGAGGGCGTTGTAGCTGACAGCGAATAGATCGATTTAAAAGGTGGAACACCATAGCGCTATAATTGTATGGATGGTGTTATGTTAAATGGTCGATGTGTGAAGATGCAGGTCTGCATTTGAATACAGTGATTCGATTCAAAGGCGAATTGTATTGGGAGCAGAGGTACTTTAATGGGGTTTAAATGTTGAAAGAAATGTATAGTGATAACAATGCTGCCTGTTCGCAGGTCTAAACAGTCTATGATGAATCAGAAGGAGATAAACCCAACGTCAAGCCAGTGTGAGCCAGCCTACCAGCAACACGCGAGCATGCTAGCAATAAGAAATATTTTTTAATTTTGTAACATTAAACTTGATTTAAACTTGATTTAAATAAATAGTTATTCTATAAATTATAATTTAAACTTATTAAAAACAAAATGAGAATTATTTTAATACAAATATATTAATCATGTATGCAGAAAAAGAGATGCGACCCTTTCCACGCACAATGAATTCAGACGTTAATTCTAGGTTGAAATCAATTTACCGACATAGAAGTAGTAAAATGCGACTCTGTCAGGAGGAATTGAATTATGAGTTGAATCCTCACCCGAAATCGGTTTGTATTCACTACCAAAAATCTTCCACCCGATGTAGAAAAAGTCGAATGCGAGCACCAAATTGATAATAATAAAATTAATAATCATTTTAAAGCACAATCCATAACGCAAAAAGTACAAATATTATTACAATATATTTTTAACACAAACCAGTATTATAATTAAAGTATATAGCCTTTTATGACTTAAAAGAGATGATGAGAAAGGAAAGAGAAAGAGGAAGGAGAAAAAACCCTATCAGAAGGAACGTGTTCAGTTAAATGAAACATATGCATGTGGGAATGTACCTGACTTTCATGAAGAAATGACATATGAACATCAATTTAAGCTTGACTTATCACTGTCTAGCATAGAAATATTGAAGAATGAAAACAAAGATCTGAAGAAACTAGTAGATGAACCAAAAACAGTCCCCATCTCAAATCACAATTAGCAGATGAACCAAAAACCCATACATCAGGCACTCTGTGGACCCACCAGGATTATGAAATAAAATGCATAGAGTATCAGGTCCAGAAGCCCCAAATCGTAAATCACAATCAGAAAATTACAATCACCTTATCGACCCAAATATTTGCAATAACATCGGACCCGCCATGGTTATAAAATACAATGGATAAAATATCGGGTTCAAAGCCCATCGTAAAATCGCAATTGTGGATCCGAGGGTGGTACTCCATGTGACTGCTCCTGCTGTGATTTGCAATTGTGATTTGATCGCATTACAACCTTGGCTCTGTTGGGGGCTAATTCTTTAAAAATTGTTCCTCCTTCGACCTAGAATATGTGATTTCGCAATTGCAATCGAGATCCCACCAGGGCCAATTCTCCTTAAGCTGCTTCTTCCTTTTGCTCTGATATGTGATATACAAGACCAATGGTAGCCTACCACTTGGTGTTTCCCCATTCGCTGAGAGTGTCTACCACATCACTCCTCCATCCACTTGGACAATTCAAATATAAAAGTTGACCTGCTCTAACTTCTTTATACCAACTTGGTTTCGAGTGTTATTCACACCGTTGGAATCATGATGACGAGCACTTCGATCCAATGCTAAGTTTATCTAGATCCTGCCACTTCGAGTTTTGAGCCTTTTACCATGCCACTAGTACCTTTTGAAGATCCACCTAGATCGAGACTAGGCCGTAGCATCCCCAACTGGGATTGACATTTTGTCAAACACTTAACATCGATGCAACCTTCAGGTCTAGGATACAAGACAGAGCATAAATGACTGAAAGAACTTATGAAACATAACTAGAAGGAACACCTCCTTCTCCATTGAACTATTATATCATCAATTAGGTCTTACATCCATCCATTTAACAATTACAAGTAAATAGATGAAATAAACATGACATGAACCATTTATTTAACCATTCTTATAACTAGCATAAAACCATATAAATATCAGATATATGTCAGCCATTAAATCCATATATAAACCATTGCAAAATTAAAAGAACTTAAGTTTTTCTTAACCATAGGAAAATTTGACCATGTTTGAGACTTCGACGTAACTACCAGGTTTGGGAACTATTGTTGTTTCTATTTTAAATCGGTTGATCTTCCCTATTTTTGATTCGTTAGTCTTTTTATTTCTATTAATTAGTGAAAGCTACACTTGATGTTCTCCAACATTTTTTTGAGTTGAAAAACTAAATATTTTTAATCAAATAAAGTTATTACTATTTTTATTATAGCAAATTTATTAATAATTTATTGTTTTGAATATGTAAATGATGAATTATACATATATATGTATATATAGAAGGAGGAAAAATTAGTTTATCATATGAATTGAATTGATTAGAATAAAAGCTTACCCCGGTGTTAAATTTATTTGGAACCATGTTTTTAAAGTTGCAGAGTTATGTAAGTGTAAGATATTTTAAAGTTATGGAAATGGAGAGACAATTTATCACATTCAGAACAGCCATTCCACTCCAAGAAAACAGAAAACAACCTGACTTGTGTGACTTATCACATTCAAAACACCAATTCCATTGGGATGGAGTACTCATCGTTTGATTATTTATAAGAATCCAAAATATGCATGACAAATAGTGTAGTGTAGTATATTTACATTTGCTGGAGTTGGGAACAATATAATTGTTTAAATTAATAATACACGTAGGAAATCTATATATATTTTTAAAAGAATAATAAACGTGGGATATATATATTCACGTGTGTTTTGAAGCATATTTACAGCATTTATGGAAAAAGTATTCTAATACCGCTGTATCTATAATGGATGTATTCTGAGATTGATTTATCATAAGCAATACAATAGGCCAAGAAATTATGGCAAATTTGCAATGATGTATAGATTATGGAGAGAAGTCACATATACACACAGCATATTGCTGCTATGAGAAGTTTCAATTTTCCTTTTCCTGAACATCGACTCTTTTTGCTGCTCGCCTGATTTTTTTGATGTGCTTGTGTTGCCGCTTCTCTAACAACCACTGGTGGCGGGTATTTTTTATAAAAGCCCCCGAAGCCTCATCGATATCCTCTAACAACGTCCACTGCTGCTGGGAATGTTCCATGTACGCTTCAGCGACCTCGTCGACTAACAACCACTGCAGATGGCAATTTTTTATGTAACAATCGATAGCTTCATACATATCATTATCTTCTTCAGCAGCAGTAACCTGATCATCATGATGGATATAATAATTAGCATCCGCAGGCACCTCATTAAATATGTCTTCCTCAGCAGCAGCAGCAACCGCCGGCTCATCAACATCTTCTTCAGCAACATTATTAGGAGCAGCGTCATCAAGAGCAGCATCATCAGGAGCAACATGATTAGGAGCCCCGTCAGCAACAGGAGCAGCAGCATGATTAGGAGCCTCTTCTTCAGCAGCACCATCTACATGATGATGATGATTATTGGTGGTGGCGATCTCCATCTCATCTTCTCGTCGTTCGAATGCCCATTGCTTCCGCATCATTATGATAAAAGCATCCGCTGACTTATTCATATCATCACTATTATTGATGAAATCACCACCTGAAAATATTCCATCTTCATAATTCGGGATGACATCACCACCTGAAAATATTCCATATTCATAATTCGCCTCCTTTAACTCAATTTATGCATTCTTCTTTTTCTTGCCATTATTGGCCTTCTTCTTCTTGTGCATTTCCGCATTCTTCCTTTTCTTGCCATTTGGAATCACTTTTCTTACTTTCTTAATTACTTGGACTTTTAGCAGCCCCTTGGGCAGAGCTATCAACGCTTGCTTTGCAAGCTTGAGAGGGGCACTCAGCTTATTCATGACCGCTATCTTACTAACAGAACAGTGAACAGCGTGCAGTGCAGTGAGAAATAACTCGCAGGCTGCTGGCGGTAACAAATCAAAGGAGGTGGATTTCAGAGTATGCAGCCACGGGAATAGAAAAAAGGAGGTGGATTTCAGAGTATGCAGCTAAGGGAGCAGAGAAGAGGAGGTGGATTTGAGATCAGCAGAAGAAAAGGGAAATATCAACAGTATTTCCTGGTCGTCGCTCAAGTCTATGTCGGAAACTCTTCCTCCTGCTTGTTTGTTAAGTGTATGTCAAGTCTATGTTCAGTTGTTGGTTAAGTCTAAGTCTTATTTGTATTTTGTTAATGTGCATGTCAACTCTAAGTCGGAAAATTGTATCGGACGTGCAGGTGAGTTGTGGTTGCATGCCCTCCAGCTTCCACAAGCCAAAAGCATGAGATGATTATTGGTAAATATTAATCAGCGTTTTTTGCAACGGCTGAAAACCTATCGAAGCATGCCACGCTGTCTGATTCAATCCGGTTTTGGTGATTTATTCCGGCCGGGAGCCGACGATCTGTATTTCTAGGAGTTCGCTGCCCTATGTGGATCACCAGATTGATGGAAGTCATGGTATTGAGAAGTTATGATATTGACAAGTGCCAGTGATCCCGAATTAATTTAAGCTCTCCTTTGACGGAGACGAAAAACCAATAAAGACTAAAGATTTAATAAATAATCAACCAAATGTACCTATATCTTCTTTCATCGTTGTTTCAATATCCAAGTTTCATAAAATATTTTATAAAATTTAATAAAAGATTTCAAATATGCTAAGTTTACTTCTGTGTGTTATTAGTTATTAATAGTAATTTAATAGAAGATTTCAAATATGGTAAGTTTACCTCTGTGTTATATGACTTATTATTTGCTTAACCTTATTTTTATTGTAATTTTTTAAATTATTAAGATAATTAGATTAATATTTTATTTTACTTACTTTCAAATTATTAAGATAATTGGATTAGTATTGTGTTTAAATTTTGCTTTATTATAATTTTAAATTATTAAGATTATTAAATTAATATTTTTTTTACCTTAATTTTATTATAATTTTAAATAATTGAGTAAATAAAAAAAAAATTGTAATTTAAGATATTTTTTATGTTTTAAACTAACATCCTCATTGCTGCCGTAGGCGTTAGTATTTTTATTATTTTTGTGTCGGTAATATTTTAGTATATTTTGTAATACTAAGTAGAGTATAAATCCAATGAGTCCAAAATGGGTTAGTATTTTTTATTATTTTTGTACGTTAATATTTTGTAGTACTAAGTGGAGTCTAAGCTAAATGAGTCTAAAATGAGTATAGTATTTGTACTATTTGTATCCTTAATATTTTAGTATTTTTTGTAATACTAAGTGGAGTCTAAGTCAAATGAGTCCAAGATGGGTATAGAACACAGTCCTAATGGAAAACGTGTATAGAAATTAAAGGAATAAAATGATGAAATTAATATTTTTCAATTTAAAATATTTTAAAGTTTTTATGTCTTTTCAAGTATATTTTTTTATAGAATAAGTTAGAAATTGATGAATTTAATTGTTATTTCTCATTTTTATCTTTTCTAATATTTAAATAGAAATTTTAGTTTAACATGATTCTATGTGATTAATGGAAATTTATCTTTTACCAATTTTAACGTAAGTTAAATACATCATTGAAATTTCCAAAAAAAAATCTTATAACTTAATAAAATAACCAATTATTATGTTACATAATTTATTAAAGACAATACATTTACGTTTTAAAAAATTTAATAATGCTTTTATATTATATCAACAACTTGTGTATTGTGTACTATATATTATTAAGCATGGGTAAATATATAAGCATGGGTTTAATATATCTTTACATGATATAGATAAAGAAATTAATTCATTAATTAAAAATGAATTCATACACATTGTTCCCATTTATGCATATATATATTAAATGCTTACCATGCATACCACTCGTGAAAATACAACGATGCATATAAATATCATGAAAGTGTATTCATTTATTTCAACGTCATAATTTTATGTTGCAATTTTAAAGAAAACAAAATGGCACATATAAGTGGTGAAAATGTATGCATGTGTTTCAATGCCACGATTCTATGTTTGCTTTCATATTTTTATAGGCATGGCAACACAAATTCCCTTTTTTTCGGTATTTTATAAAATTTTGAATATTTATAATAAATTAGTTACTTTTTATATTTCAATCACTATATTTCAATGTAACTATTCCATTGTTGTGTTGAACTATTTAAACAAATATATCGATGAATTACATAACATGAATAAAGAATATATCGTATATCTATTACTCACTATGATGAAGATGTTGTAGTATTTGTAATATAAAAATAAAATATAATACTTATATAAATTATCAATGTTAAGGACTAGTACTACTCATACATAAAATTTCAAATTGAACAAGAAAACTACTAGGAAATAAAGGAGATTTCTTTCTTTAACTTTGTAAAATAATACTTTAACTTTGTAAAATTATCATTTTGACATCAAAAAGAATTATATATATATATTATATATATATATATATATATATATTAAAAAAAGTTATCAATCTACACAAGAGAAGTGAAGGTAAGATAATCAAACAAAATTCAAAACCAAAGACAAATACTAATGCAACTAAGGGGTTTTTTCTTGACCCAAAATTTTTTAGTTTAGTGCAAGTCTAATGGCCATATAAGTAAGCTATGTTTTTATATTTAGTATAGTGAGACATATATGTAATGAAAAAAAGAGAAATTGTATAAGAGGAAGGTGTTAGGAGCTCTAGGGGGGCTTTTTCTCTATCTAGATCATTTCTCTATAATTGCATTATAATACAATATCAACAACCTAAGATCTAAAAAGGACCCTATAGGGGTATTACTAAGAGTAAGAGAAAACCATAAATGAAAAAATTAGTTACTTCTAAAAAAAGTGTAGAAAACTATTGTTAAAGTTGCATTCCAAGTGAAATAACAAAGCATGAAATCTATGCTAAATGATTACAAGTACAACCCAAAAAGGTGAATTGATCCAATGAAAAAATAGGGGTCAAAATTTGCATTGAATTAGTGCAAAAATAGGGGTATCCCTAAAAAAGATAGTGGAAGTTGACGATCTATTCTCGAGCTATAAATGAAGGGTTCTAACCTAATGTGAAAATAAATAAACCAAAAAATAGAAATACAAACTATGAAATATGGTGTGAGTTGTATATAAGGACCTTCTCCCTAGTATTATCACCAATATGTTGGTGTAGATTTCTTATGAGGGAGAGTGAATTTCAATAGCTTAATACTTGCATGTTAAGTCGAGACAATAATGGTTTTAGGCTTAGAAAAAGTAATCCATACTCTACTCTACAATTTCATCATCAAATTAAAATAAACAACAACTTGAATAATATAAATTATTATTCAAAATTTAAGACATAAAAAATTTGTTATACATTTCCAACGCCATGTATTTTATTTGGAAATTGACCCAAATGTACATTTTTTGTGGAATAACAAATTTTACCCAAGATAAATAATGACACCTCTTGTCCAAATTGGAAAATAATAGCAACTCATGCTGAGGACACAATGCACCCTTTTCCCAACATGGAAAATCATGCCAAAAGTACATAATGCCACCTCATGTCAATATAAATAATGGGTCACACATTAACAAGTACCCTCTTCGCCACTCTCAGATGCATCTTTAAGTATGATCTTCCTCTTCTTCAAGCCTATGGAAACTTGATTCTTCTTCTTCCATTGAGGAGTAGTGCAAGTTTTTGGAGACTACAAAATAAATGTCATTTAAATAATTTATTTTCCACAATTTTACTAACAAAAAAATTTACAAAATATGATTAGTATCCTATTGTAGCAGCTGCAACACCCTCCAAAATTTTGGCCTGCATCCAATTTCAGAGCCTTCTTTCGGTTTCCCTTGTTGTTTTCAAGCACTCGGGCTCATCCCATGAGCTCGTGTTGAGTCTTTGAACCCTTCTCGGTTGACCGTTCACCATACATATTTTAACATGTTGGTCACAATGTCATGCTTGCAGTTGTGTTCTAGCTATGTTCATGATTGTTTTTGTGTGTACAAGTTGTATTCGCTATGTAAGCATTTTTTCGCACTCACACACGAAATTGTATACAATGGTGCACAAGTATCGTCACGGTCATTCAACATTCTATCTCAAGTGTTGCGCTTATCGCTCGCACTCATCGAATAGTCACACTAAGTGTATATTGTCTTGATGCTTCGAGGTGTCTTGTCATCAAGTCATGTTGAGTGTGTGTTCGTACGGTCGTGTATGCACAAGTTCACTCATTCACACACTTATTCATTTTGTTGAAACTCTATCAACTAAACCACCCCCAATAGTTGGACCTTCGTTGAGCTACACTATACAATCTTAGCCCTTGTTGATCATCTACTGATGCCAAGAGTTATGCAAAGATTGAGGCTGTCGCCCAAGCAGTCTACACAACACAATCATGGAGTCGACTAGACTGACTGTCACCCATAACAATGCAGAAGTTTCTTAGCAAGTCATCTCAATTTGTGTTGCCTGCAAAAAATATATCAAGCTTCCCGTTGGTCAACCAGAGAGTTTGGCTGCATAGCGACCTCATGCTTCACTCCTCCAAAAAATTGTGCAAAAGTTGCCAGCATGCCTACCTCTGCTGACTAAATAAATTATGTGAACATGAAGTATAGGCACCTGCTGCCTGTCACTTCACTGTCCTCGAAATTTACGCAGTTCTTTCAGCCAGTCACCTTGTCAGCCGACCTGCTACTCCTCCTAAAAACTACACAGTTTTCATGGGATGTCTCCTAGATGCCCATCACCCCGCTCAACCCAAAAAATGTGCAGAGATTTCCTGCAAGATAGCCTCCCACTTCTGCACAGTTTTGGCCAACAAGCTCCCACAACCCGCTGCCATCCTCCTTGGAGAATATGTGCAGTTTTCACTCCCAATGTCCTCCCTGCTACCTGAACTGCCTCTCTGGAACAATTGCACAGATTTTCCCTTCAGCCGAACCACATCCCCCAAATAGTCATTACTGATCAGGACTGCCCATCTCAGCCTCTCAGTGACCTCTGCCCAATTTTCCTTGACAATGCCCGGAACCTACATCCCAACCTAAAACGTACTCTGTGTAGTTTTAGAGCCTTGCCCTCTCTCCCGCTCACCCGCACTCGAAAACGAAAGATGATGCATCATCGTAGACTACTCACACCTCCATTTGCAGATTTTTGTATTCTAACATAAGAATCTTGTGCCATAATTCTTCCTCGTGATGATCCTCGTGAACACCTTAAGAATAGTTTTATTATCTCATCAAATGGCTCATGGGATATATCTACTCTTCCCAACAGGTTCAACATGTTGAGGCAATCATCTCTCATTCCTCATGTATATATAGATATATATATATATTATTTTCAAAATTTCCAAATCCAGATCGTTATGTTTGGATCTCTGTAGATTATAATAGAACCATTCCACATAATCTTCCAAGTTTTCTTATTCCTTCTATGTCATTCTGAATATATCCTATCTTCAATCTCTGGTCCGGCAATAGTTCTAGTATTTTTCCAGGTACGTAGTCTTCATATCTCCCCATGTCCGGATAGTGGAAGAACCTAGTCGCATAAACCATCGTAATTCTACTCCTTTTAGAGTGGAAGGGAATAGTTTTAGCTTCTAAACATTTGGAGTATAATCATAAATATTGCACAGAACATCAAACTCAAAAAGGAAAGTACCAGGATCTTCTAAACTCAGTCCTTGGAAAGACGGAAGGGATGATAGAGGGATATTCTTCATGGGAGCCTCTCCCCTTATATGACTTATTGGAAATTCAAAAGTGGTGATAGTCTCATCTTTCTTATCATTGTTATTATTGTTGTTGTTGTCTCCCATTGAAAATTCTCTTGATTCTTATTCTGGTGAGTACCCTTCTAAAGATTGTTCAGGCGAATTCTCCATGCATAAGGATTCCTATGATATTATTCATATAGTTCTGGGGTCGATTGTTTTACTTCATTCCCTGAGTTTGGGTATTGGAAAGTGAAATAATTTTCTTCTGATTCTGGTTCTTGATGTTTCCCACTAGTTTCCTCTTGTCCTTCTAATCCAAAATCCTAGCCACTAGTTTCTCCTTGTTATTCCTGAGTTAAGTCTTCGGATTTGGGAGTTTGTAAGCTAGTTTGAGGAAAATGGGGTCCTAAAATAGAGGAACCAGATACTCCTGATTTTGATGTAGAAGTAACAACATACTGTGGGATTGCTTTTATTTTGTCTGTATGTGGATTTGACTACTCTCTCTCTTCTTTTGAGATCAATTCTTGGATAAATATTTTTCTCCCTTGATCAATGTTTTTCTTGTTCTTTTTATGACCCATTTTACCCGTAGATTTATTAGAGTTCCTACGTTTCATTTCTTCTTCACTCATACATTCTACACATGGACCCTACGTGTAATTATTTTCACCCTAAGGGCCTCAAGTACTACAGTGGTGAGCCCGCTCAAGTGTGTCAGAGCGATGCACAGGTTCTTACCTCTCGTCTTACCACCCAGTGTCTGTAAAACTGAAGACACTTTATCAAAAGGAGATCCAAAGAAAACTTTACACGCACTAAGTGTTCTAACTATTACTATGGTGAGCCCGCTCAGGTGCATTAGAGCGATGAGCAGGTTCTTACCTTTCGTCTTACCACCAAGCGTCTGTAAAACTAAGGACACTTTGTCAAAAGGAGATCCAAAGAAAACTTTACATGCACTAAGAGTTAAAATATTACTTTGGTGAGCCCACTCAGGTGCGTTCGAGTGATGCGCAGATGTTTACCTCTTGTCTTACCATCCAATGCCAGTAAAATTAGAAACACTCTAAAATAAGAATTCAAAAGAAAGCACTAGCTGACTGTATTAATTGACAGCCTTCCCCATAAACTCGCCAAAATGTTTGGTCATTTTTAATACTTCCAGAACCAATAATTATCAACCAAAGTAATTATTTTTGTTTCAAAGGTGTCTACACTATCTGTGTTGATACATGTAATAGCCAAGCGAAACAGGAAAGAAAAGATGTCATTGAACACGCTTGCAGGGATTTAAAATACTCTTGCAGAATGGAAATTCAACTTGCAGAAAAAAAAAAGTGCATTGGAGAAATGAAATACACTCATCAAGGATAGAATCCACACTTCATAAAAGCTTCAGAATAAAGATTGTGCACCATAAACTATCAAGAATTAAATACATATAATTAATTAACCTTTGTAACAACACATACAGTAATCTAAAAGTAGAAGCATGTCTATACCACACTGAACATGTACACCGATAATAAGAAATCCACACTTAACACATAAAAGAAATATTTATTCTACTAACATTGTGATCCACGCTAAAGAGGAAGTCCCTTCCTCTCTATCAGAGTGTAGGAAGAAACGAAGACTTAGTTAAAATATCAACACAAGAATTTATGTAACATCACCAGATATACTTTGTATTAAGAATGGCTGAAGAGTATAAAAATCAGAATATCAATATTTTTATCCTTTTGTTTGTCTACATCCTTACATGAGACTAAGATCTCTTTATAAATCCTTTTACAGTGTCCCGAAATTGAAAAAACAACAATCATGAGAATCTATGATTCTCTTGTTGATTATGCAAACATAAGTAATTTAAAAAGATATAAATTGTTACAACTTGTTTCAATAAATATCATTGTGGTTACACCACTCCTGTCTAGACACCCAGTTATAACCACCCATATTTTCATTACTTTATACAACTTTTTGATTGTTGCCTTTGAAATTAAAAGCTAAGGTCCTGAAAATGTGTGGTGTAACAACAACTTCATGGTGTAACAAAAAGATATGACAATCCAAGGTGTAACATCAAAGAATGACAATCCTGAGGTGTAACAACAACTTTAACCATGTAGCAGCAATGAATAACAACAATCATTCATCCATGGTCATCAGTAATTATGGTAGTACCTAAAATAAAAACATTCTAAAGAACTCTTCAAAATAAACCCTAGTTAGTCATCCCAAAAAAAGCATCGTTTCATTCAATATTTGGAAGAAAACAATGTAATAATAAGTCAAATAAAAGATTTCTTCTTTATTAGAGGGAGTGACATTAGACTAGGGAGATTGTAGGTTAAAATCATGAAAAATGGCCTAAAATGGGGAAGAGGATGCCTGAAATATCCTTAAGTATTGCACCCAATAGACAACAGAAATGCACTCAATTGAATGAGACCTTGATTGGATCCCTACTAGCCATGACAGAAATTTTGTCAAACATATCACAGATATGTAATCTACAGGTGTAAATAACATATCTGAGCATAGGGTTCTCATACTTAGCTTATAATCGCTAAGTAGCATTGATGCCTCAACACATTAACTCTCACTTTCATCCATTAGATCACAGATACATTGATCATTCATTTACAAGTAAAAACATGATGAGGTTCATACATAACTATTGTTATAAAGCACACATATAACCAACATAATAAGAATAGAAATAGCAATGAAATCAAAGCCATATAAACCACATAGAATCCAGTATAAGACTCATATGAATACAAGAAGAAATAACCTCATATATATGATGCCAAATCCAAACTCGAGATGGGACCTCCACATTCTACCTGAATAAAGAATGGTTGAGCCAAATCTCTCTTTAGCCATTCACCCCCGTGCCATATTCCAAGCATGAATGTGGGATCTCATAGAACACATTAATTCAAGATCATCCAAGGTTTCGAGAGGCCATCCACCTCAACCCATAAAATAGTGATTCCACATCATAGTTGGACATCACAAAACCATCATCATATCAATCTCTATCCAAGCCTTCCAGGGCTCCAGAGGTTTTTTTCCAACCAAGGCTCCAAGACTAGTAACTCAACCCACAGCTGGCACTGGGCTCCAGAGTGTTTGTCAAACCAAGACTCTGGGACTAGTAACTCAACACACTAAGGGCTCCAGAGCGTTTTTCCAACCAAGGCTACGGGACTATTAACTCAACCCAAGTTATTACAGGGCTCCAGAGAGTTTTTCCAGCCAAGGCTTAAGGAACTAGTAACTCAACCCAAGCAAAGGAAACATTATAATGACCCAAAATAAAACAAGGAAATAAACCCACAATCTCCATGG
>APFE031411675.1:12599-25409 GCA_000404065.3 Pinus taeda
CAAAGACTTAGATTGGTACAAAGTCCCTAACTTGTCCCACAGAGCCTTCACCGTAGCTTCCCCTGATACATTCAGCAATACTAAATCTGAGACACACAATCATATTGTGCTCTTTGCCTTCCGATCCAACTTCTTCCAGTCTTCATCGGTCACTCTCGTTCGTTTAGTACCTGGATCTACCGCGATCCACTGATCTATATCCACCAATAGATCCTCCATATTGAGTTTCCACAACTCAAAACTCTGACCATTGAACTTCTCAATCTCTATCTTTCCGTTGCTCGCCATCTTCTTTCACCACCGAAATTGATCTTGCAGATCTCCCACTAAACAGGGTCTACCACAGGCCCGAGCGAAACCCCTCAACAACAAAGGCGTCCCCTTGAAGCCAAACAACTCTAATACCAAATGTAGGTTTTAACCCCATACAGAAATTACCTGCATACGAATTCTAAATCACAGGAAAAATAAAAATGCGAGAGCATAACACATAAAACACATATACACAGAGATTTCCCACTGGATCTCAAAACCGAGACTACCAGCTTGATTTTTCATTATGTTCCTTTCAATTTTACAATACATATTTATACATGCCAAAAGCACCAATAACCATGGACGAATATCGCGTCCAAACCAATCGGACCTGAAAACCATAGGTAGGTTCACTGCCAACTAATATGGTCCAGAAAAAAAATTTTCTGCCGGGGCATACCGAAACCCCGTAGAGGGGGGCCTTACCCACCCCCTACCCCTGAACAGGGGCGGCTGCCGCCCCCCCTGTGACCCCCCCACTGTGCAATCGGCGCAACGAAGGGGGGCCTCTACCCCCCCTCTAACGCCTCGATTCACTACGTAGGTTAGTCATGGAAAGAATATAACACAACCCAACAGTGGTGAAATTCCACTAAAGAGTGTAGGAGAATTGTTGAGGTGACAATGGAAATATCTCCTCATTGTTGTTACAAGGTATATCTCTCGCTTTGTGAACTTCATCACAAGGCCTACTAGATTTTGTGGAAACACACCCTTAATCACAACTTCTTGAAATCCTAATATATATTGAAGTTTAGAAAATTTCACTACTAGAAGAGATCTTGTGAAAATGTCAGCAATTTGATCATATTTTGGGTAAATTAGCACTTCAAGAATATGATCATGAATGATCTCTTGGTGAAATGCATTAGTAGTTCAATGTTTTTGATACATTTATTTTTAAATATATCTTTGGATAGCTTAATGGAACTATGATTGTCACCCTAGAGGGTGACTGGATGTTGTTGGAATCCAAACTCTAAAAGGTTCAATTGAAGCCACAAGGCTTATTATCTTGCATTAACTGCTACTTGATACTTTACTTCTATTCAAGCAAGAGGAATATCATGTTTCTTCCTACAATCCCAAGTGACATTTCTTGAAACAAGAATCAAAACATAAAATGTAGTAGACTTCCAATCATTAGGGTCACTACCCCAACAAAAATTAGTGAAACCAACCAATAAAGGAGTCCCCTCAGAACTATAGTGTATCCCAAAGTGAACTATAGTTTGGATATATTGAAGTATCCTTTTTCACTACTTTCCAATGACTTTAATGTGGTGTTTTCATATATCTTGAAACAAGACTAACAACAAAGGAAATACTAGGATGTGTATGAGTCAAATGTAAAAGGCTACCAACTAATTGATGGTACGAAGTGGCATCTACTTAGGGTATGGTGCAAGTGGTAGAAAATTTGACTCTATCATAGAAGGGATAATGGGTTGGTTTACAATATTACATTTGAAAGTAGTGAAGAAGGTCTCATGCATACTTAGATTGGGAAATATAAATTCCATTGTAATACTTGGAGGCCACAAAAATAATGAGAATATCCTATGTATGTGATTTCAAACTTTTTCTTAAGGCTAAATTTTGTTGGAATTCACAATTATTTGGAGAGGAGGAGTGAATCAATATAATGAAAAATTTACTTATTTAAATCCAAAAAACATCAGAAAACATTAATACCATAAATTGAGCAAGTAGCACAAGAGATATGTGGTAACCATTACAGTAGAAAACAACAAAAACTATTTATATGAAAGATCTTGTGGCACCAGCCTACATAACACACTAATCCCCTATGTTGTTTTGTAGGAAACAAATTACAAAAGACACCAATCCCCCTTCTAATTTGTATGCACCAACATACAGGAGACAGCAAACCCCTCAACCGCTTTATAATAACCAACATATATAATACACCAATCCCCCCTGCTACTTTGTAGGCACTAACCTATAAGAGACGCTAATCCCCTCTGCTACTTTGTTGGCACCAAACTACAGGAGACATTGATCCCCTCTATTATTTTGTACAAACCAACCTACTTGAGACACCAACCCCCTTTATTTTTTGTAGGCACCAATCTATAGGAGACACCAATCCCCTCTATTTTTTTGAAGGCACTAACCTACAGGAGACACCAATCCCTTTTGTTGTCTTGTAGGAATCAACTTACAAGAGATACCAATCCCCTCTTCTATTTTGTATGAACTAACCTATAGGAGGCATCCATCCCCTTTGTTTTTTTGTAGGAACCAAACTATCAAAGACACCATACCAATCCCATTTGCTTCTTCTTACGAACCAACCTGCAAGAGACACCAATCCCATCTGCTGAAAATATTTGTAGGCACCAACCTACTCCACTAAGTCTACTTGCTTCTTCACAATATTTATTATTTTATTCTTCTTTCACCATGTCTATTTGTTTCTTCTACCTTCATCAACGTTATTAATTGTTTATGCCATCACTACTTGTTTCTTCTTGTTTCACCACGTCTACTTCTCCCAAAACTTTTTTCTTTTGGATTCTTCCTAAGAATGAACTTTCACAACATGCCACATATCCAATTATGTAAATCTAGTGTTAAAATTTTTACCACAAATACATGGAAAATTTTAAGGATGGTGTTATAGCACCATTTAGCACCCTTGGTAGATTTGATGCTCTATGATATGGCCTAGGGAAAACCTTCCCTACCAGACTTGGTCCATTTTCTAAAAAACAATGTTTTAAATCCCATACGCGATTTTTCCCTATCTAAAGTGCATGTACGCGCGGGTCAGTCTATACCCAACCCGCGTATATGTGTTAAAACATTAAAAAATATATAATCTCCCTTAATTCGGGTGGGGTTTTAGGTTTGCCCTGATACCCACCTACTATAGCTCATGGCCCAACTGTTTCCCAACTGAAAAAAAAAACTAATTTGGAGAAGTATAAATTCATCTCCATGGGAAGGCCTACAGGAGGAGAAAATATTAGATATTGGTATTATAGTTGATTACATCCTAATCAAGTCTGAAGATATCCATGTGCCTTCTGCACTCCCAAGTCATAGAAAACCCCTGTTTCCTTCTTGAGATGTTTATCATCCCTTCATAACATCCTTGTGTATACTTATGGAGGAGGATTTTTGAGGCCTAGGCAGGACAGATCCGGAGGACGGTTTGACTTGGAGCTGGCAGATGACTCAGGTTGTAGTTCTTCCGTATTTTCTTTAGCTTACATTAATAAAGAGGTGATGTCTTGTTCCTGATGATTATGCTCTTTATGTATTAATTTATGTCATGATTTACTTATAAAATCTCACGTTAATGCTTATTTTCTTACATGCTTATATGATCTAACCTTGATATCATGAACATGCTTTCAATTATTTTTTGTGTATATGCTTTGCCTTGAATGACTTGCAGGTATTAAAGCACAAGGAAGAGGCAAAGGGTTTGAACCTTATGGGAACAACCTCATACGTAGGACCTACGAGTAAGACCTTCTGAACCAATTTTAATTGTTTAAGTATTAGTACTACTTGTTTGTGTGTCTCTTTATGTTGTATGCCCTCTGCTCTATTGGGTTTCCCAACCTAAGACCCTAGGGTGATTCTACCCGTAATAGATGGAAAATTCTCTTGAAGTTTAAAAACATTAGCGAATCTCACTAGTCTATAAGATGCAAAGTATAAAATATTTATTGATGTATTTGTAAAATTATTCAAATTTATAATTATTTTATATATACTCTCTATAGAATGTTGGATATTTTTAAGGTAAAATAATTTTATAATGTAAAATTTGGGCGAATCATTTTTATAAAAATGGAAATTGGTGATTTTTTTTTGGAAATCATAGAAAATTAGCCCAAGTCTGCGAAAATTTTCCATGCATAAATATCTAGAGATATATTCTCTTCCTCCTTTATATTTCACAACCTAAAACATCTTAAAAATAATGTTATAGCAAAATTCCCAAGCTAACATGTTTGAAGCATCTTTCAAGAGCATTCAAGAACACTAAATCCCTCATATCATATCTTCGAAATTATAGTGAAACAAGGTCTAAATTTTCTAACATATGTACATTGATATCTATTCTCTATATCCTCCATATTTCATAGTTTGAAACATCTCAAAAAGAAATTTATATCAAAATTTCCAAGCTGACTTCTTTGAACCATGCTTCAGGAGCATTCATGAACAAAAATATCTTCAAGCCATAGATTTGAAATTATAGTGAAACGAGGTCTAAAATTTCTGTCAAAATTATCTTGATATATTTTATGGCTCCTTTATATTTAGAGTTGGAAACATAATATAAAGAAAGATACAATGAAAATACCAAGCTAAACCATTTAAAGTAGATTTTAGAAGTATTCAAGAACCTGAACTTTCTCTCACCATATCTTTAAAATTATAGTGAGCATAGGTATAAAATTTTAATCACAGGTACATGAAAATATCTATCTTTATCCTCCAAGTTTCACATTTTGAAACATCCCAAAAGAAAATTTATAGATAAAATACCAGGCTAGCCTGCTTGAAGAAGTTTTAAGGAGAATTCAAGAGGCAGAAATTTTAACCACAAGTATATGAATATATTCTATCTGTATCCTCCAATTTTCACATTCTGAGACATCCCAAAATAAAATTTATAGTGATAATTCCAAGATGACTTGTTCATCCCATAAATCACATTTCTACTTCCACCTTTAGACTCCAGGAATCACCCCAAAATTTATTCTTTATCTCCTCTTGAGAACTAAAATAAATTTTTCCTTAGATTATATATAAATTAACTTATATTCCCTTTATTTATAATGTTTGTACACTCACTTATGGGGCTAACTTGTAAAATTGATTGGGTTTCCTGCTTGTATTTTGGATGGGTCATCCTAATGAAATATTTCATATATCCTCATTTCTATAGAGTTACAGTGAGTGACATGTACCATTGGAAAGGTATATGAATAAGATTTCTAACCATGTATGAAATGACAGTAAAAATTCCTTCAAATATAGGGTATTGAATTTGGGCATTAAAAGTCCAAAAACAATATTTCCAACAACCTTCATTTTCCAATATTTATATTGTACATATGTAGTCTCCCCATATTATTTGCATCAATTACAAAAATATTTCCAACAATTCCCCACTTTGTCATTGACGGCAACCCTTAGTCAATTATATAATAATATTGAAGAACTCCCCTTGTCTTCAATGTTCCTTGTGCTTCCAACTTCTTCCCCTTTGACATCAATGGAAAAGGGATACTCTCCCTAAACCTATGTTTATCCTTATTTGTAACTCTTCTTCTATCTACAACTTTCTTAGTGTTTGCAACTCTTCCTCTAGTTTTAACTTCTCTTAGTGACTGTAACTCTTCCTCTATCCACAACTTCACTTAGTAACTGCAACTACTCCCCTTGCCTTTTCTCTCTTCTTATGTCTGCATATTCTCCCCCTATGAGATCAATTCCAATGGGTTATTTTTACTTATGGCTACAATTTCTCCCCCTAATATCTTAACACAAAATGATTACTTTCTATGATTGCTTACTTCTCCTTTCTCTACAACGAGGATCCCCTATCAATACTATGTCTATCTATCCCTGCATGCCACATTTCCTCTTATGTATCTCTGCTTTTGATATTTCTTGCCCAATGATTGAAATTTCTTTTAATTATTCTTTTTGGGACTACTCCCCTTGGGGTTATGCTTCTTTTTGTATACAACGTAACTCTTTTAACATCAAAGCACTTCTCCCCTTGAACTGATCCTTCTCCTTATTTCATTCTCTCCCCATTTTTCTTTTCTTTCCAATTGAATTTCACCATTCACTTCACTTTCAACTGCTAATTCATATCCTGCAAACTTTCCATTTTATCATTCTTCTCTTGTGGCTCACTCTCAAAAGTTTTGATCTTCTTCATGTGGCTTAAGGTGTTGTAGTCTCTCACTTATCTTATTTTTTATTTTAATGGTGAGTTTTTAGGGATATTACTTTTTCTTTCTTTTAATTTCATTGGAGACATATACATTGCTTGGAAACCAGATTATATTTTCTACCAATCTCCATGAACCTACTTTTCTTATTTCACATCCTTTAGAATGGAAGGTGATATTAGACCCTTGATCAACCATTTGAATTACACTCATTATATTATTCTTTATAAATTTAACCAACCAAATATTCTAAGTTTTTGTACTTCCATCATCAAGACTTATGCCCTTTCCAGTTAATCATTATTTCCAAGGGTGATTCTACCTCCTTTGGCCCTTTTTAGAGAGAGAAATTTACTTTTCTCTCTAATCACATGCCTTGAACTTCCACTTACTATATACCACTTGCTATCTTTGTTTTGAACACATAGATCTAGAGCACATAATCTTCCTTCTTCTCTTGCTTCCTTATCCATACCTTTATTCTTTTATTTCCATTTCTGACGACATCTTCTTCTCTACTTTGATTTAGATGCCTCAATATATTGCATCTATAATCGTTGGATTTGTGCCAAAAAATTGTGCACTTGAAACATTGAACATAACCTAATAAAGGGGGAAATTAATTGTAATTTCGTACATCATTCTCATTAAATCTTCTAAGATTGTTTCTCACATGACCATTCCTTGAGATCTTATACGATACCCTACTCCTATTATTCATAAAATAATTCCTTACATATTCTTTGAAATCTATTTCCTTATGACCAAAATTATTACATTCGAAGAAATAACCATATAAAAGAGATTTTGATACTAGAAGTAATTGGCCTTATTAGGGAAATTGTTCTTCTGAATCAATTCTTTGGTCTTGGCTGGTCTTCATTTCCTTGCTTGGTGTTTCTTTATTCCATTTATAAATTAGATCTTTGTTGGTCCTCTCCTTCTTTCCTACTGATGTTTTCAATAATAGATCTTTTGACAAAATTATCACAACTTTCAGGTTCCTTTTTGCGCTACTCTTCTAATGAATTTGAGCTTGATTCTCCCTTCACACATTCATGATATCCAAGAATTGTTGTAATAAGAGGATATTTATGGAAATGTTAGCTAATATTTCAGTCCCTTTTACAAAATTTAATTTTATATTCAACTGAGCATTTTCCTTCTATTGATCCTTTCTCAAGGATACAAATTATGCATCTAGATTTTCACTATTTCTTTCCTTTTATTTCATTTGAATTATTAGTGTATCCTCTATTTCCTTAGCCTATTTTGTTTCTATATTTATGATGTTAATTGATGCTTCATCAGAATGATCATATTTCTTTCATAATTCTGTAATAGATCCTTAATGTATTTATTCTTTCTTCTAAGTCTTTTTGTTTCTTTTAAGGCATTATTAAGTTCTCCCTCAAAATCTACCTTCCCATCAACATGTTCTTCATCTGAATGTGACTTTTACTACTCAATGTATTAAGCCTCCATGTTCATGAGTAGGAATTCATTTTTTTGTTATCAGATTCATATCTATTACTTTCTTTAGTATGGGCCACGTATTTTCTTTTCACACATAATATTTTCTCTTATCTTCATGCTCGTATTTATCACTAATATTTATCAAAATTACATGTGGACATGTAAAATAAATATTAGCTATTCTTACAAAATTATGTTGGAATAGTAGCTTACCTATAAATTTCTCTTCTTTTGCATCTTCTCACATTAAAATTTTTCGTCTGAGTATGAATCTTCAATTTAATGATCTACAACTTGAAAATTCATGGCTAGGAGATATTTTTCATTATCACAATATTCCAATTTTGTATATGGACATTTAGAAGCATAATAACATATTCTACCATACTTAAGACATTTGTATAATAACATATCTTTGAATTTTCCAGATCCTCTTGAGATATATTGCACTTCTCATGCATCTAATGCATCACTGGAACAATCACAAGATTTTATTTTTTTCTTTCTTTGAATATTTTAGAGATTATTCCTTCTAAGTTGATTTCTCTGCTCTTATTTCATATGTAGTATCCAACTTTAGATTCTTCTTATCTTTCATTTCTTCAATGTCACCTTCGTCATAGGTTTTTTGTAACTCATCCAACATTTATTTTGTTATTTCACAATGAATCACTTTATCAAACTTTGATTTTTATAAGACAATCAAGATGGCACTCATGAATTATGCATTATGTTTATAGTGTTTCCTTCCATCTATTATAGAATTCCAAGCTTCATCAACAAGAGACATCAAATATTCCCTCATTCTTTTCTTCCAGAAGGCATAGTTTGATCCACAAACATAGGAGCTTTAATAAAACATTCATGTAGCCATGGTCCCATTGAGATATTCCTTCCAGTCGTTAGATTGCTTTTGAATGAACCTTCTCAGATCCCAATTGTTGGAATTCATAATTATGTTGAGAGGGGAGAAGGGGGGGGGGGTATGAATTAGTATAATGACAATTTCACTTATTTAAAACTAATAAAACATCATATAGCATCAATCTCATAAACTAAACAAGAAACAAAATATATACATGGAACCCTTATAGGAGAAAACCACAAAACTTTTTTATATGAAATATCTTGTAGGCACCAACCTATTATTACCTCAATTAGACATCAATGTACAAGAGAAATCGATCCACCTTTTTTTTGTATGCACCAAACTACAAGAGACACAAATCCTCATTGTTGCTTTGTAGGAACCAACCTACAGGAGACACCAATCCCCTCGACTGCTTTGTAAGCACCAAGCTATATGAGACACTAATCACCTCTATTACTTTGTACGCACCAACCTACATAGGACACCAATCCCCTCTATTGTTTTGTAGGCATCGACCTATAGGTGACACCAATCCCCTTGTTGTTTTGTAGGCACCAACCTACAAGAGACACCAATCCCCTTTGTAGGTTTGTAGGCACTAACCTATAAGAGACACCAATCCAATTTTTTGTTTTGTAGGAACCAACACACAAGAGACACCAATCTCCTTTGTTCCTTTTTAGGCACCAACCTATAGGAGACACAAATCCCCTTCACTGCAAATATTTGTAGGCATCAACCTACTTCACTAAGTCTGCTTGCTTCTTCACATTGTCTATTAACTACTTTTCTTTCACCAAGTTTACTTGCTTCTTATTCCTTCACTATGTTTATTAATTTCTTATGCCTTGAACAAGTCTACTTGTTATTTCTTCCTTCACCAAGTCTACCTGTTATTTCTTCCTTCACCAATTCTACTTCTCCTAAAGCTTATTTCTTTTGGATTCTTCCCAATAACGAACTTGCACAACATGTCACATATCCAATTATGAAAATCTAGTCCTGAAACTTCTATAATAAATACTTAGATATATCTTCTCCATCTCTTCTAGATTTCATAATCTAAAACATCTTATAAATAATGTTATAGAAAACTTTCCAAGCTAACCTATTGAAGCATGTTTCAAGAGAATTCAAGAACATTAAATATCTGAGATCATATCTCCAAAATTATAGTGAAACAATGTATTGAAATCTCTCATTTGTATCCTCTATATTTTGAAGTATGAAACCATATAAAAAAATCCAAGATGACCCGTTTGATGGCATGTTTTTAGGAGCTGGGAACACAAACCTCTTTAGATGATATCTTCGAAATTATAGTGAAATAAATTATTAAATTTATATCAAAATTACCTTGATATCTCTTCTTTGTCTTCACCATATTTCAAAGTCTGAGATATAATAGAAAGGAATATATAATGAAAATAGGAGCATTCAAGAAGCATAACTTCATCTGAACATATCTCTAAAATTATAGTGAATAAAGGTATGAAATTTTATGTAGAGGTACATTAAGAGATTCTATCTATTTCCTCCAACTTTCACATTCATAAACATCCTAGAAGAAAAAATATAGTGAAAATGCCAGGCTAACTTGTTTGAAGAAGATTTTAGGAGCATCGGGAGGCCTAACTTCTTTATAGCATATTTATGAAATTATATCAAGCCAAGGTATCAAATTTTAATAATAGGTACATGAATATCTTTTATACATATCTTCCAAGATTCAGATTCCAAAAAACCCCATAATAAAAGTTAAAAATAAAATGCCAAAATGGTTGATTCACCCCATTAATCACATTTTTTCTTCCACCTTTCGACTCTAAGAATCACCCCAATAATTATTCCTCATCTCTTCTTGAAACCTCATATCTCTTCTTTCTTGGATTAAATACAAATTAACTCATATCCCATTTATTTGTAGTGTTTTTACATTCACCTATTGTAAAACCGGTTGGGTCGGCTTTCTTGTACTTTGGATGGGTTATCCTGATGAAATATTTATATCTCCTCATTCCTATGGAGTTAGAGGGAGTGAAATATACCATTGGGAAGGTCTCAGAATAATATTTCCAACTGTATATCTTCTCCTCTTGTTTGAGCTATGAAATTGGCATAAAAGTTCCTTCAAAGATAGGGCATCCAAATTGGTCATCAAAAGTCAAAAAACAATATTTCTAACAATCTTCATTTTCCAACCTTTATCTTGAACATATGTAGTATTTCCATGTCTTTGACATCAATGAAAACAAAATTTCCAATAGATTTCACATTGGCTAAAACTTTAGTGTCACTACTAAGGGTCTAATAATACGTTTAGGAAAACAAGGTGCATGTAACCCTCTTATTATATTCCCCCATATTCAACTCTTCGAAATGAGTATAACATACCCCCTACTATCCCTAAACACCAAGTAAGGGTAGAAGGAGGTAGTTGCTAATCGGGCCCAACCTCCAAAGTCTAGTTATGGAAATGCGGCCTATTTGTTGTTGATCTTCTAAAAACTTAAAATGGATGACCTAGTTGCATTCATCTCATCAAGACCTTTCCAATGATATAAAATTTGCCTCAACTCGACCCCCGGATCAAAAGATACGATCATTCAAATATTATCCTATCAGATAGTGCCACATCAGATTCTACCTACCATGTGGTGCCTACATGTTCCCCTTGTGGTTCCCACATTGTTGTCCAAGTCAACCATCTCACGGTGATATGGAAACATTAACCTAGTTTCCAACCCACTCATACCAAGTCACAAATTAATTCCCTTCTTATGGTTCACATGGATTAACCCATAAAACATATATGTATATAATATTTGATCAAATGGATGCAGGTGCATGCCATCGATGACCACGTCACTCGAGGGATAAAATCCCAATAGATTCCAATACAATTCCCCATTGAAACTACTACGGAACAACCCTCCGAGCTACATGGATCCATGGCAGTTCCTCCTCCACGTGTCCCATTACCACCAGTTACTATAGCAAGATTAGGGTTCCACCATTTCCTCCTCACCCTATTGATTTAATCTATGGATATTCTTCTCAAGGCTCCATCTTAAGGTTCCTAGATTCCTCCTGCAAAATTACTGGGTTTATGTGGCAATGGATTACACTCCCCTTTAACTTATTCTAGACGTAAATTTTCATACCAAATGACATTTGTCCCCATTAAACAAGCCTCGTGTGCCATGTCACTCCAAGACTTAAAGCCTGTGGATTCTACCATGTCCTTTGTTTGAAATATCCAAGGACCAAGGTTCCAAAATGACGTCATCCACCATCATGCCCTCCACGTGGCCTAAGTCCAACATAAGTCTTGAACCCCTATAATTTTATTTCTTTCACATTATGTGATTCGTGGGTCTTCCACCTTGTCACATGAGTGCTTAACATTCGACCCCACCTGCCATGTTGTCCTGACATTTTGACTCCAGTGGGACTTTCCCAGCCTCCCATTGAATTCTTTGGGGTATAAAAGTCTAGGGCACATGGACAACTATACATTTCTCTACTCAGATCGATGATCCAAATACTTTTTTCCTTTGGACTTGGTTATAATGCCTGAATGCATGGTTGTATCAAGGCTTAACACATTTCGTACAAAATTTTAATGGATTACCACTTCACGCCAAATACATTGGCTTACACCTACTTGGATTTACTCAACTCTTTACAACTATCAGGCCAAGAGGTAACTCCTCAAATGAAATATGTTTATTCATTTAGATTGCTCATAGTTATATACATGAGGGAGTGACTCTTGAGTTTCATCTCCTGATGACTCTTCATTTTCCATTATTTATTATTTACACTATTTTACAACTGTTCACCCAATCCCCATGATTAGGTGTCAACATTCCCCCCCCCCGCTTAATCTGAAGGGATGTTGGTGAGTCCGAGCATCGTTCTGAATCTTTCAAGCTTTTCTCTTCCAAGTGCTTTGGTGAAGATATCTGTAATCTGCTCGTTAGTGGAACAATGGCATAGATGGTGTTGGGTCCCTATAATACTAGTGATTACCCCATTACTATTGTAGTTGTGCCCCTTATTAATATTGTTGTGCCTCTATTGTCCCTATATTGTTATTACTGTGCCCCATATAATCCCTCTATTGTTATTTTTGTGGCTTTATATTATTATTGTTAGGTCGGATGGGTTATATTGTGACTCCTTAGACTC